>JZKD02S2029551.1:387647-420733 GCA_000966675.3 Picea glauca | reverse complement strand
ACAAATTCATCTTAAAAGCAAGATTTAAAGTTGATTATACATTGTCATCATTGCTTCTAACAATTACTATCATTTTGTCAATTTTATGCTATAATTTCTTGTCATTTTTGAAGCATTATCGAGGCATAATTGTGTAGTTGTTGCTAAATATATATTGTTGTTATAAATACTTGCATTGCTTTAGATTTTAAATCAGCTTGTTCATTTTATCAAAATTCTATGGTTTTATGAAGCACTAACATCACATGGTACTTGCAAATAACGTTTTTATTGTTGTCTTGTTACGGGCAGGTACACTTAAATATTACTTTGCTTCATCTCTTTAAAACCCTTGGAACTTTTGATTAGAGTGACCTATGAGAGGGGTGGGACTTTCTTGATACTTTTTCCTTGGCCTTCTCAAACCTCCAAGTCACTGGGGACGTCTTCCCTAGGGCATCACTCCTAAATAGAAAGAGGTGTCTTATTATAGTGACAGTGATTGAACATCCTCCTTGTTACGCCAATTTAGTATCCACTTGCCTTTGGCTTTGGGCAAGTACAAATTACGCAATAACAGTCTCCATGTTTACTTTATTGTAAAATTTGTATACATTCCAATAGCTTTGTATAAATTTTATTTTGCGTTGCAACATATACAAATCATAAAACAAGCCTTAATCCTTGTAATTAATACTTGCAGATTGAGTGAATGTTTTTGAGGCCATAAATCCCGAGTGACATTTCCAACTATCTTGTCCTAACTAGGAAAGATCTGAAAATGATTGAGTAAGGTGTCCCATAACTTTTCCTCAACATTTATTTGGCGACCATATTGGGGAGATCTTCCATATCTCTCTTGTTGATTATATTCACGATTATCTTTGAATCTTTCGGCTTTTTTCTTTTGAATACTCTTTGACTGATTTTTTCATGGTAGTACCTTCTACAAGGCATCCTAATAGTGAACACGGTCTTAAAGACCAAACTAGCATTGCCTTGACTTTATTCAATACCATTCTAGAAACTGCTAATACCTGGGCCAAGCTTGAACGCTCTTGGGAAGTAGTTGAACAAGATATAAGTATCCGTGAACGCTGGGAAGTTAGGCAAAGGCAGCTTAGAAACCAACAATAATTTCCTTTTCCTTAGTCCTTGGTTTTCATTTTCATGTCCTTGAATCCTCGCATTTCTAAAAGAAGAAGAGGATTGTCCCCTTAAGCTATTCCTATCATTGAAATAGGAAGGAGGAAAGCCATTTTGTTGACCCAAGAAAGCACTATAAGGAGGACTTTGTCTGACTCTTCCAACTCACCCTTTTCTCCCTTACCCATCACTCCCAAAATGGCATTCGCGGGTGGTGTTAGTGGTGTTGGAGGTGCTTCATCATCCCAACTTCCGACCTCATCGGTAATTGGTAGTCTATATAGTCATAAAAATTCATATACAATCATATACCAACCCTGCTAAAGTTATAAAGAAGTACGGGCTTTTCCAATTTGAGGAAGATGTTACTACCACCCCATGGCATGTATCTTCTCCCTTGAATCTAACACCTGCTACTCTTCCGTTACCCGAGTTTAAAGAGCATCTTCCTCAGTTCTCAGGGAACAATATTGTTTCTACAAATGAACACCTAGTGGCATTTTCTAATGCTTGTCATAATATCGGGGCTAACGACAATGACACATGCATGTGCTTATTTGTTAACTCCCTCGAAGGGAAAGCAACAACTGATTTCTTTGATCTCCCTCCAAAAATCCTTTCCACTTGGGAAGAGTTGGTTTATTGGTTCAAGTCCACTTATGGACAATCTAAGAGCTCGATCGAATAACTAAAGGAATATAACAATATTTCTTACAAAGATGGTGAGACTATTAATTCCTTTAACCTTTACTTCACCAAATTGTACAATCAAATCCATAAACTAATCCACCCCCAAAACCAAGTCACCTTCATGCATTACTATAATGTGCTTCCCTCTCCTTATCGTCACAGGCTCGAAGAAAAGGCTATTGACAATCTTGGCTCTACTCTCCACACTTGCCTAGAGTACGAAGAGCAACTTGAAAGAACAAGTCTCCCTAAAGGAGACTCAGTCAAACAAACAGATATGTATGCCCTCCTACAGCTTGTACAAGATATGAACAACCAAATGATAGCCTATGAATGAAAGGGGAATGTTTCCCCACTTACCCCTGGGGCATCTTCTTCTTCTATTGTGCCTTTTAGGAATACAAATGAAAACAATTTTTAGCCCAAGGCTATTATGTCTCGCATTTGGTGTAACTTCTACGAAGAAAATCATGAAGAAAGCACTTGTGAAGTTAAGAAGAGTGTCAGAGATAAAATCTTTGGCAAGAAGCCCGAAACCACTATCGTTGTTCTAGATTGGGCAGAACCGAAAGATGTTATGATCATAAATACTAGGAACAAATCTTATGCTCATAAAGGTAAATACGATCCTCCTCATGCTTCTTCCACTCCAACCTCATCTTCACAAGGTACTAATGTACTAACTTTCCCAAGAGTCAAGGAGTTCCTTCCCCTCTTACCTCTTCCAAGTATAACATCCTTAACCAACTGGCTAATATCAAGGTCGATGCTACTCTTTTGGACATGGTTGCCATCCCTGAACAACAAAAGCATCTTAGGAATTTTATGAAAGGAAAAGCTTCCACCATAGCCAATCTTTCTAAAGAGGCAAAATAAGAGGATCCCACTGTAAATAAGATAGGTATAAATAATTTTAGATACCCTATAAAAAACCCTCCATTTTTCATTTCTGTAAAAATTATGGATAAAATAGCCCATTGTTGCCTAATTGATGGCGGTTTGGGCCCAAACGTGATGTCAAAAATCATTATGGAAGAGCTAGGCTTATCATGTACTAATGAAAATACTAGAAGCATGCTCTCCTATAACAGTCTGCAACAATCAATAATAGGTGAAATCAAAGATGTAACTTTAGTTCTATGTGCACATCCCAAAATAAGGACAACCCTTAGCATCCAAGTAATCGACATGTTAGTAAGAAACTATTCTATTATCCTAGGAAGAGGTTGGCAAGCCCTACCAAGTGGATATATTTCACTTGATGGGACACACTTATCCGTTCCGTTGAATGGAAAGAATATCATAGTCCTAAGAGAAGGAAGAATTTCGCCATACATAGAAAGTATTCCTCAACCTATTGTAAATTATGTTGAGGAAGACTTAGGGGTGTACTCTATCTTTGCCGATGAGGGTGACACAACTTTAGAACAAATTGATTTAGAAGATGGTATGTGGCACATGCATTTCGATGGCTCGTTCTCAACGAAGGTAATGGAGCTGGCATTATCTTGTACTCAATGTTGATGCTTAAAATTGCAACGATGAATATTGCTCGCAAATGATTGCCAAGCTCTATTATTTATTTATAATAATAATAATAATAAACTAGTAGGTGGGACCCCCTTGTAAACTAGTGGCGCTATGATGGATATGTTGCGCTTATATATTTTGTTTGTTGTTATGATGATGCCAGCACAGTCTTCTACAGTTGATGATTCAAGTCATGGTTTTAATCGTTATGACGACATAAGATGGTTGGTTGATTGTTGGATGGCTAGATGGTTTTGATGGTCACTCGCAAATTATGGTTGTACTATGGATAAAAGGATTATTTTCAGTTTTGTTTAACAATGCAATTAAACATGGGTTAATTGTTTTATTTATGATCTTGATAAATGATGATATGGGAGCTGTTTCAAATAAAAGGACTATGTACAAGCCCTAAGGTTATATGTAATTGTGACAAAGGAAGGGTGTATAAACCCTTGCTGCTAGAATTATGTGCTTTGTTAAATGTTATGTGTGAGGCATATATGGTAACGTTATAGCACATGGTTATTTTTAAAAGAATTTGACAATACTTGGGTGGCGCACTATGTAATGAGATATAGCAATGGGATATATGGTTGATATAATGGTTAATGTTATGGTTAGTTGGCTGGCTTGTACGTTGAATTGAATGAGGTTGAGGAAGGAAGCGACGTGCATTTAATGCACGTCACTCAAACAATCCTCGAGCCTGTCACCCTAACCATACTTGCATTTGGTTTTTCGGCTCTGATGGTTGTTGATGCTCTGTGATTTTTGGTTGTGAAGGAAGATACAGTCTAATTCTCTCCCTCGAGCAAGCTTTTCCAAGTATGGTTCCTTATTTTTCCATCCATGATGGTTCCTCTGCATTATGAATCGATTTTTGGCTCAGAATTGCTTGAGGTCTACGTTTTTCTTAAGTTTTTGGACTGTGTATTAGTGCAGTGTTCGTGGGTTCTTTTTGTGAATATTCTAGACTGTTGGCTTTTTAAAGAAGAGGAATGGACATTCTTTGTTGTGTGTAGTTTGTGCATGAGTTTATTGGTTAAAGTACAAAAAGGCATGTTCGGTTAACTTGGGCCTTTTTTGGTTTGGTTCTCTATGGAGCTTATGATTATAGTTTAGCAATATCTGAGCTTTGCGCATGGGTTTTACAACTAGTCTTGGTGTTAAGTGTTGTCATTGCTTTCGTCTCTGTGGTTGATATATTTCAGTTCTCTGGGTTCCAATGTGAACTGTTAAGAGTTGGAGTGTTTCTTGCCATGTCTTGGCCGAGCCCCGAACTGTTATGTATCATGGCGTTGCCCTCATTATCGTTGTTGTTGGGAAGCATTGCACAATCGAGTTTAGTATCACCCAGATCTTTAAATGGAAGCTTTGTAGATATTTTTGGTTGGCCACGGGTTGTGCTTGGGCATTCTTTTTATAGTGCTTTTAAGAGTTTGTTTTCTCTCGTTCTTTGTTGAAGGTGGTTGACTGTCATTTGATAACCCTCATTGTCAATAATATTGTTAAAGATTATATGTCTGTGGTGAATTTGAAAGAGGCACGAGTTGTCTGTGTCTTCGAGGACTTATCCCTTGATTGAGCCATTTGTTATTACTCTTTGTGTGATGTGTTTAAACCCTAATAATGATCTTGACATCGTTGCAAATCCAGTCGAAGGTAAAGAACACTATGAGTTTGCTTGGTCGATTGGGCACAATTTGGCTCTGTCTCTCGTTGGGAAATTTTTAAAAGAAGTTTGTACATGTTAAATTTACGATAATCTTAGGCTCATATTTGCATGTTATTGGTTGAATGTTATTTCGAATCAATACTTATGTTGATTATATTGGATGAACACTTGTGTGATTGAATTGGGGCCCGATTATGAGTTTTAATGCCCAGTTGATTATGTCGAACAATGTTTGGAAAGTCGACAGATAGTGGTTAATACTGGGCCTATTCTTATTTGAGTTTAAGGAATAAATATTGGATGTGGATGGTTGGAATCACTATGCATATTTCTATTTGATTTTAAAAGGAAAAGGATTTAGCATTGGAATATGAATGATTGTGGCTCAACGAATTATTATGTTATCATAAAAATGGCAATGTTGTTATCATGACTGCTATATAGATATTATATAGATGCAACGGCTACTGTAATTGAGTATTTCTGGGCATATGAATTGTTTTTTGAAGTTAGGAAGCAATATGTAAAAGAAGTGACAGTTAAATGGTTTTGGTTTTAAAAGTGAATGCTTATTGGATTATGGGGTCTAAACAAAGTTATGGTTGATTGTTTGATTTGATTTATTTTTATGAACAATATCCATATTTTATTCCCTCTCATGCTACCACTTTTTCGCTCATTATACCCCCCTCATAATCCCATTATCATTTTTGGCATCCTTGTTCTGTAAAATAAATTAAAAACTCTGTATAACAATGACAAAAGATATGACACAACAATGGTTGGCAACTGATATTTTTAGTATTTTATTGCACAATTAAATTATTTAATGAATTTTTGAGCAGTACTCGTGTAATTATTCCCTCTCATTATACCACTTTTTGCTCATTATACCCCCTCCAGATGTTTCATGAACCCTACCACCCCCTGCTCACTTGGAAATTATTTAATGATTTTTTATGGATGGATTTGCATCGGTCTTGTGTCAATTCCAGAGCCAACAATTGTTTCATGAAAACAGAATGTCATGTATAGTTTGTTAAGGGCCAGTTACCGATGAATTGTTGCATACATGATGAGTTTCTTCAGCAGGGGCAACCATGGCAAAAATAATAGAGGAAGAGGTAATTGGAATAGAGGGCCTAGAAGGCCTAGATTCTCTATTCATTTTGATGCTGACCCCCAGGAGTTGAACCAATTATTTCAATCTGGGTTCTTCAACTGGATCAGGCAAGGAATAATACAACCTCGACCAGAGAGACCTCCCTTCCAGCCTCAAAACATCCCTGGTATTCTTGTGCCTCCTCACGTGTCCTTGTAACCAGAAGTCCCTTCAAATGATGGATGGAAAGAGATTGTCAATCCAACATTCTCTCTCGTGGCTGGCCCAATTTGTCATTACCTCCTCCCCCACCTGTAAATCCTAATATTCAAATTGCCCCTGTGCATTCACCTATTCAATTCTCTCATGCTAGTAAAAGACTCAAAACGGATGTCCCCCATAAAGGAAAAGATAAAGGCAAAGATGTTGCCTCCCCTTCCTCTCCTTCAAATGACTCTTCAAAATCAGTGTCCTCATGTATGTATCCGAAGGATTATTGTTCCCATGTTATTAGTGAGATACAACCTCAACGTTCGAATCAACCTAAGGCTACTTTCGGGAAGTCAAAGGGGGACAACAATGATAAAAGAAGGATTGCTTCTCAGAGTGGCAAGTATGGATTTTAATTTATCTGTTTTTATGATTTGAAGAGAGTGGTCTGCAGAAAGTTTTGGACAACAAGCTATTTTTGGATATTGCGGATTATGTGGATATTTACATATTTTTTGATATGATTTGAATTATTTATGATATTTAAATATTCAAATTTTGAAGGTATTTAAGAGAGTTACAAGGTGACATGTGTTTAAATGATTATCCAATTGTGTTTTAATTTTGAAAAGGATAAAAGAAGGGAGTCACAAGGGGTCCCACCTACTTAGTTATTATTAAATAAAAGACCCTTAACTATTATTATTATTATTATTATTTCTCCTAAACTAAAATTAGTTAAGTTCAACTAACTTAACTAAAGAAAGTAGTTGAACTACTTCAACTTATTTGGAATGCANCAACAATGATTGGCAACTGATATTTTTAGTATTTTATTGCACAGTTAAATTATTTAATGAATTTTTGAGCAGTACTCGTGTAATTATTTCCTCTCATTATACCACTTTTCGCTCATTATACCCCCTCCAGATGTCTTGTGAACCCTACCACCCCCTGCTCACTTGGAAATTATTTAATGATTTCTTATGGATGGATTTGCATCGGTCTTGTGTCAATTCCCGAGCCAACAATTGTTTCATGCAAGCATAATGTCATGTATGGTTTGTTAAGGGCTAGTTACTGATGAATTGTTGCATACAGGATTAGTTTCTTCAACAAGGGCAACCATGGCAGAAATAATAGAGGAAGAGGTAACTGGAATAGAGGGTCTAGAAGGCGTAGATTCTCTATTCATTTTGATGTTGACCCCCAGGAGTTGAACCAATTATTTCAATCTGGGTTTTTCAACTGGATCGGGCAAGGAATAATACAGCCTCGACCAGAGAGACCTCCCTTCCAGCCTCAAAACATCCTTGGTATTCGTGTGCCTCCTCATGTGTCCTTGCAACCAGAAGTCCCTTCAAATGATGGATGGAAAGAGATTTTCAATCGAACAGTCTCTCTCGTGGCTGGCCCAATTTGTCATTACCTCCTCCCCCACCTGTAAATCTTAATATTCAAATTGCCCCTGTGCATTCACCTATTCAATTCTCTCATGCCAGTAAAAGGCTCAAAACGGATGTCCCCCATATGCAAGATAAAGGCAAAGATCTTACCTCCCCTTCCTCTCCTTCAAATGACTCTTCAAAATCAGTGTCCTCACGTATGCATCCAAAGGATTATTGTTCCCATGTTATTAGTGAGATACAACCTCAAGGTTCGAATCAACCTAAGGCTACTTTCGGGAAGTCAAAGGGGGACACCAATGATAAAAGAAGGATTGCCTCTCAGAGTGGCAAGTATGGATTTTAATTTATGTGTTTTTATGATTGAGTTGTTGAAGAGAGTGGTCTGCAGAAAGTTTTGGACAACAAGCTATTTTTTGGATATTGTGGATTATGTGGATATTTACATATTTTTTGATATGATTTGAATTATTTATGATATTTAAATATTCAAATTTTGAAGGTATTTAAGTGAGTTACAAGGCGACATGTGTTTAAATGATTATCCAATTGTGTTTTATTTTTGAAAAGGATAAAATAAGGGAGTCACAAGGGGTCCCACCTACTTAGTTATTATTAAATAAAAGACCCTTAACTATTATTATTATTATTATTTCTCCTAAACTAAAATTAGTTAAGTTCAACTAACTTAACTAAAGAAAGTAGTTGAACTACTTCAACTTATTTGGAATGCATAAAATCCAAATGAGAAGAAAGAACAAGGGAGAATAGAAGGATAAATAAAGACTAAGGTTTGCTCTTTTGTTTTCATGAGATAGTTTAGTTTTCATTCATTCTTGAGTCATTCAAAGCCTAATTCTCTTTTTGACAACATGGTCTTATTGTAGACAACAAGGTTCAAAGCTGAACCATATCATTTAGATGCTTGTTTTAAAGGTATTGATCCATCCTTGATAGTCCGTGTATACTTGTTTATTTATGGATTGAGTTTCATAGATGATAAAGGATATTTTGCAGAGTCAAATTGGCAACAGTTTGTGGCTAGCTAATCCAAATTATAAATTTCAGTTTTTGCTTCTTTTCAGAGTCTTTTTGTATGGTATTCATCGTGGATCTCTAAATTAGACTTTGGTACATGCCCTCATAGGGTTTTGTAAAGATAAAAACACTTTTGATATCTTGGAATGAAATAAAACAGATTGTTATTATGTCTCATTTGTGTGTATTTATGACTTAGTCACTTTTGCTTTTTGATCTCCATATTTACTTTCTATAATGTGCATACGTTTTAGAAACTAAAATAAAATTTTATTTTATTTTTGCAACTTTCTTTTCATTAATAAATCATCCTAATTCCTGGTATTTAATACTTGCGTATTGGGAAATTATTTATGAGGCTATAAAGCATAGGGTGATATTCCTGACTATCTTGTCCTAGCCAGGCAAGATTCGAAAATCCTTGAGTAAGATAATTCATAAATTTTCCTCAATACTCACCTATAGGTAAAATCCATAACTTTTCTTATAGGTTAGAGTTTGCCTGCACGAACAATGTCACTGAGTTTGAAACCTTACTATTAGGCATCGAAAATGCCTATAACCTTGGTTGCGGTCACCTTACAGTTTTTGGTGATTCTGAACTTGTTGTGAATCTTGTGCGTAAAATCTATTCTCCTATCAATAAGTTGATGAAATGTTATACCCAAGATGTTTGGGCGCTTATCTAGAACCTGTTATCTTTTAACATCACTCATGTTAAGAGGGAACTTAATTCAATGGTTGATAGGTTAGTTGTATTTGCAGCATCCCCTACTCGACAAATTCTACCTCAAAGGCCTGATTGTACTTTTCAATCTTTATATCGTCCTCAAATTCTAGATAATGTAGAGTCATGGCAGGTTTTCCCTAATGTTGAAGGCATATGTGCTTTCATACAAAATGAACCGTTTAAGCCTAAGGAAATCATATTTATGTAAGATAACAAATTTCCAAAAGGCTTGACTCCTCTTGAGAGTTCATTTTCGTCGAGTGATGTGAGCAACAAAGAAACATGTAAGGAAGAGGAGTCAAAAAATAAAGTGGGTGATACCATTTCCTTGAACATTGGGACTTCCGAATCTCCAAAGATGGTTAAACTAGGTGCCCAATGTTCTGATGAAGAAAAGGTGAAATTCACATAACTATTACGTGAATTTCAAGATGTTTTTGCATGGCCATACGAGGATCTTCGTGGTTTTGATCCTACTCTCGTACAACATGCCATTCTTATCAAGGAAGGGATAAAACCAGTTAGGAAAAAACAAAGACCCATTAACCCCGCACTTGAAGCTACTATTAGAAAGGAGTTGGGAAAACTTTTGAAAGCTGGTATAATCTTTTTAGTTAAATATTATGAGTGGGTTTCAAATTTAGTTCCTATTAGGAAGACAACTGATCAGATTCGACTATGCCTTGATTTTCGCGCATTGAATAGAGAAAGTGTTAAAGATCATTTTCCTCTCCCTAACATGGAAATGATTTTGCAACATGTTGCAGGTTCACAAATGTTGTCCTTACTTGATGGTTTCTCTGAATATAATCAAATCAAGGTAAAAAGGATTGATAGATACAAAACCACATTTACTACATGGTAGGGCACATTTGCTTATGAACACATGCCTTTTGGCTTGTCTAATGCAGGGGACACTTTCCAACGAGCTAGATAAATAACTTTTGAGGATCTGATTGGTAAGATTATCCAGGTTTATCTTAATGATTTGACTATTTATTCAAAGAATCGATTGGATCACTTTGATCATCTCAGAAAAGTTCTCATGCGATGCGGAAAATTCGACATTTCTTTAAATCCTTCTAAATCTATTTTTGGTGTCACCAAGGGCAAGCTCCTTGGACATATCATTTCTGATTTAGGAATAAGCATAGATACTGAAAGGATTGTTGCTATCCTAAGCCTTTCTACCCCCACTTCCAAAAAGGAGGTTCAAGCCTTTATGGGTATTATCAACTTTGTCCGAAGGTTTGTTCCTGATTTTGCTTTAATGGTTAAACCGATTCATAATCTTCTAAAGAAAGTTCGCTCTTTTTCTTGGACAGATGACGTCAAAAACACTTTCGTAAGGATTAAGAAAGAAATTAGTTCTGCACCTGTTCTGGCGAAACCAAACTTTGAGAAAGATTTTATCATATACACTAATGCCACTAAGGAAGCAGTTTCTACTATTCTCTTACAATGTGATGACCGAAATAATGAAAAACATGTAGCTCACATGAGACAAAGTTTATCAGATGACAAGTTCAAATACTCTTATATTGAGAAACATGCCTTTGCTCATGTTAAAGCTGTAGAGAAATTTCACCACTTTATCCTAGGCAAGCACACGCAGGTAAAAGTCCCTTTACCTGTTGTCAAGTTTTTGCTTTCACAAACTTATCTTTCAGGGAAGCTTGCACATTAGCTTGCCAAAATCCAGGAGCATGACTTGACCATCATGACTTCGAAAAAAATTAAGGGACGAGACTTAACCCCTCACTTAGCTCAACATGCTGAAGCAAGTGAAGAAATTGACAATCAGGATAATCGTCTTTCAACATTGTTTTATATTGAGAGTCAAATCCTTTCCATAGTTGAACATCCCTGGTATAAAAATCCGGTGTATTACTTGCAATATCATAAATGCCCATATGACTTAGATACTCGTCAAAGGACAAGGCTCCGTCTTGAATCTTCCAGATATATTATTTTAGGAGACTTTTTGTTCAGGATATCTGCTGATGGTATATTACTTCGATGTGTGAATAACGAGGAAGCACAAAAATTGTTATAGGAAATTCATGGATCTTCAAACTCCGTTATGCACATTGGTGGCCACTTCTTTGTTAAGTCCACTGCTTTAAAAATCATAAGAAATGGTTATTATTGGCCTTCAATTTTTCGAGGTTCTTATAAATTCTCAAGGTCTTGTGACAAGTGCCAAAAATTCGCTAGGAAAGAGCGTCTTTCTACTATGCCCTTGGAACATGTTCTCCCTAATTTTCCATTTTCTAAATGGGGCCTAGACTTTATTGGTCCTATAAATTCTCCGTCTTCTACAGGGAAGATTTTCATTTTGACAACCACTGATTATTTCACTAAGTGGACTGAAGTTGTCCTTCTTAGACACTCATAGGACGAACATGTAATTTCTTTCTTGGAAACTAATATCTTCTCTAGATTTGGCATTCCTTTAGAGATTATTACGAACAATGGTCTTGCTTTCATTTATGCTAAATTGACTCAATTTTTAACTAAATTGGGAGTCAAACATTTCACTTCCTCAGCTTATTACCCTCAAGCAAATGGGCAAGCTGAGTCTATTAACAAAAATCTGGTTAGGATCATAAAGAGGCTCATTGAAGATAAGCCTCGTTAGTGGCACACCCTCCTCACTTACGCCCTTTGGGCAGATCACACTACCACCAAGGTAAGCACAGGTTGCACTCCCTTTCAGCTTGTTTATGGTCAAGAAGCCATTCTGCCTACTGAGCTGGAACTTTATTCCCTACGGTTGATGCTACAGATCAAAGAATTAAATTCTTCCAATGTACCTCAAAGGATAAATGCACTATTAGCCTTAGAAGAACAAATAATTTTTGCCTTGGAAAACACAAAGATAAGACAACAAACCGTGAAGAAATATTTTAACAAACGAGCAAAAGCTGTCAAATTTAATGTAAATGAGAAAGTCCTTCTTTGGGACTCAGCCCATGCTGACAGAGCAATACATTCGAAGTTTCAAAAATAATGGCTAGGTCCTTTCAAAATCGCTTTTGTCCTAGGTGCAAACTCTTATCTTCTAAAAGACTTGGAAGAGCGATTGTTTTCCTATAGTACCAATGGTTCCCACTTGAAACATTATGTGGAACTAGCTTGAATGATAAATGCCATATGGAAATCACTGTTGTATATAGTTTTTTGTTTCATTATTTTGTTTTGCTTTGTTTAATTGATTGTTCATTTTCTGTTGTTTCTTTTCTATTGTTTCATTTTGTTTATCAGAAATAAATTTTGGATCAGTTTCACCACAACAATGCCATTATGTAAGTGTTGTTGATCAATAACAAAAACATTTACACAACTATCACGATGTCCTCCTTGTAGACATCGCTAAAATTACTTTTTGCTTCCAGTACTGTTGTTAGATAGATGATTTGATTTTCTTCCCTATTTTCTGCTATCCCTTTCTTCCCTCCATCCTGGGATTCAAAAGAGCATATCATAAAAAATTTCCTTAAAACAATAAATACTTTTACTGTGACCGATCGAATGTTATGCATACAGGACCAAACCCCCTCATACATAACACTTTTCATGAGTTACTCCCAAAGTCCAAGATCATTTTTCCCCTTAAGCCATCCTTTTCCCCCTATTGCATAATTATTCTGATCTATGTTCATTGGTTCGCGAAACCGAATATTCTGAGTTCTTGATCTGGTGGAAACAAATTTCCCTGTGGAGTCGCCAGTTTATTGACACTCAAAGCGCATCGTAGGGTACCTTCTTGCAAATGATTGCAAGCGCCTTATTATTTAATTATATCTAATAATATATTAATAGATGGGACCCCTTGTGTGACTTATGGGACTATGACGAAGAAGCAACACTTATATTTTGTTTGCCTATGTTTTGGTTGCAACACAAACTCTACAGCTTATTTGCCTCAAAATCATGGTTAAAATGCTTATGATAAGATGTTGCGGGAAAGGTGGTTCAAACAATAAATAATGTTGTCTTGATTATCTCTCACAAAGTATGATTACGCTACTTGTAATGGATGAAGGAATTACACTTCAGTTTTAATTTTTGATATTGTATATGTTTTATATTGTAGTTGGGTGATCACTTCGACCCTTGCTACAATGGTTGACACATTGGTTTAATTGCAAGATTGGTTGTATCCCTAGCAAGTTGTTATATGTGAAATGGGGATAGCTATAATGGTTGGCGCATTATTAAATTGGAACATATGGAAACTTTGGTATAGTTGGCTGCATTAATCGATTTGAATGCTAAAGGGTGATGAGCTCTATACTGGGCTTGACTCGTACTAGCCATGAATGAAAGTGTGAAGGGAGAAGTGACATCCAGTAAATGCATGTCACTCAAACTCACCTCGAGCCCGCCACCCTAGTCGTTCTTGCATTTTTCTCTTTTGGTTGTTACTGCTCCGCTTTGCTCGATCATGGAGAAGGTATACAAACTGGTATTTTCTCCTTAAGCAATCTTTTACATAGGTATGGGGTTTTCTTGCTTTTCCATCCATGAACATTCACTTTTCTCTTTAAGTCAATAGTTGGCCCTTGTTTTCTCACGGTCTATGTATTTCCAAAGCTGTTATAATGAATTTAGACTGTGTATTTGTTGTTTGTAAATTTTAGTTTCTTGTGTGGGTTGTTTTGAGACCATTGGCATTGAAAGAATTGTGGGTGTCTTTTACTGGTGTAGTTGTTTGCAATTTTGTTATGAAAAAGAATGTGTTTGGGGATGCTCCCGAGCCTGCTTTGCCTCTGGTTCCTTGTTTTGGATTTTCTTCCCTGTTCGAAAATGGGTTCTCTCTGCCTCTTACCTGTGGGTTTTTTTGGACACTGTGCCTATATGTTAAGATTGTTGGTCTTCGTGGCTAATATGCCCGCACCATAGTCCTGACTCTGTGAGTATTAATGTGGAATATTGTGATGGGAGTAAACTTTTTGTGCTCTTTTCTAGCCAAACCCTCGTGTTGTCAACCCGCTTTCTTCTGCCACTTACTATCCACTGTTGCATTGAGCCCTATGCATTATCATGAAGGCATTGCTTACCCATAATTTGATGAAAGCATTGTTCGTGTTCTTTTGTTTGGGCACAATTTTTTATTGGTCACTTGTTATGCAAGTATGGAGGAAGTGTTGGACTCAGTTATTCGCTTGAAGTTACAGTTTATCCATATGAAATTTATGAGGTCGATAGCAATGTGTGAATTATTGTTACAATATAAACTTGCCATGTTTTATTGTAATTAAAAAAAGCACTTGTGTATAAGTGATACGATGATCCAGATTTAGGAGTGGAACAAATTGATTAATAGACTGAATACAATAAACACAAAGATATGAAGAATATCACATATATCCAGTGAAAAGCATTTTCTATTGAATAATGAAATAGGTTGAAACTGTACAACTGAAACACTTGCTCGAATTGTGGTAGCTATCTTTGATAAGAGATGTGGCTGCTACGCGCATTTGTTTGAGTAGAATGAATTACAATGAGGCTCTAGAGGCCTTTTTGATATTACTCATGAATTCCAAAACCCTAGACATCCAAAAACCTAACCCTAGGAGGTGAAACGTCAAAAGTCATGTGGGCCCCTATGGGTAAGTTGGTACCTCAACTTCTCGAGGTCGTAAATTTTGCATATGACCTCCGTTTTAGGCGCATGATAGCCCATTGGAAAGGTCTTTCAGAGAACTACACATTTTTCCATCAAACTCTAACTCTGTCCACATACTAACTGTGACGAGCCAAAAAAACACAATCTAGGCCTCGAAAACGGCGCTGGAAGTACAACAAGATGTGTTGATATGAAAACATACAAAATAAGCGAGTTGGATTCGGTGAGAGGCCATCAATATCCACCTAAAAGATGTGTAGGGCTTCAGACATCCCTAGAAGTGTATAACCCACAATTATAAAGAAGTACAAAAAAATGTGTTGAACTAAAAACGAACAAGAGGAGCCAATTGGAATAGGTGGGTGGCCACCAATAGCCAATTGGATCATTCCTCCCCCCTTAGGAAGCAATGGTTTCCATTGCATTGAGTCCCCCCGTCAGGTGAGGAAACTTCTGCTGGATTTGGCCACGGGTGAGCCACTTGCCTTGGTGTAGAATTTTCCCTGCCTTGACAACCCGATAAAGCTGGATCCTTTGTTGGCGAGTGCCCTTGACCTGTGTGTTCATTATATGATCTGTGGATGCTTGTTCCAGTCAGTCAGGGTTGATCTATATGGGTGTCAGTTGTTTTGCCATCTTTGAGGTGTCCAATAATGGTGGAAAATATGGTTGAAGGAGGTCCACATTGAACACTGGGTCCAGGCAAAGGAAGGGTGGAGTTTTGAGCGAAAAAGCATTGCTACCCACATCCTTGGTGATAGTGTAAGGTCCATAGAGAAGTAGGCGGAGCTTCCGATGGGGCGTTGTGAGACGATCCTTCTGAAAATGTAACCAGATTTTGTCGCCAACCTGAAACTGGTGTGGTACCCTGTGTTGATCATGGCACTGCTTGTACTTAGCATTGGATTTCTACAAAATCTCATGGACCTGTTTACGGATGTGTTGAATCTACTCAATGAATATGGTGGCTTTGTTGATCACGGACTGATCATGGGAAGAGTCTGTTTGTGTGGTGGCAAGAGGAATTGCAACATCAATGGGTCCCAAGGGTTGGAATCCCAGCCCCACCTGAAATGGGCTATGGATGGTGTAGCTACGGAGAGCCCTATTGTAACTATGTTGGACATAGGGGAGACTCTCGTCCCATGTACGTTGTTGCTTAGAGTTGTACATGCACAAGATGTGCACAATCATCCAATTGACGACCTTTGTTTGGTCATCCGTTTGGGGGTGGAAAGTAGTGGGTTTCTTGAGCTTAGTGTCCAACAGTGAACAGAGACTCGACCAAAATGTGTTGAGGAACCTGTTGTCCCGGTCATAGATGATGGTCTGTGGTATCCCAAAGTGGACCCACACTCGTTCGAAGAAGAGCTTAGAAATATATGTCGCTATGATATTCTTCTTGCAGGTTGTGAGGATGGCCATCTTCGAAAACCGATCAACGACCACAAATACACAGTCATTTCCTTGCTTGGTGGATGGAAGGCCAAACATGTAATCCATTGAGATGGATTCCCAAGGCTTCCCAGGAGTAGGAAGAGGGGTGTATAAGCCTTGCTTCATGATGGTTGGCTTGGAAATGGCACAGTCAGTGCAAGATCTGATATACTTGCTGACGTCCTGTCGAAGTTTTGGCTAATAAAAATGTTAATGAAGAACCGACACAATTTTCTCCATGCCAAAATGTCCCGCCAACTGACTGTAGTGGGCTTCCCAAATCAACTTTGCATGCTCGCTTGTAGGAACACAAAGATGGACTAGGTGGCATAATAGTCCATCTTGAATGTGAAAATCGGTGATAGTCGTTCATGTACCCAAGAGCTAATAGGTGGTGGTGAAGTCTGGATCTTGCTGATAAAGTTGGTTCCATTCAGATGCTTCATGTCCACAGGAATGGAGCATAGTGGTGAGTGCAGCCGCAGGAGGTCGACTAAGGCAGTCAATGACACGATTTGAGATACTTGTCTTATACTTGATGTTGAGATGGAACTGCTGCAGGTAGGTGGACTAATCCTTATGGTGGTCGTTCTGCAATTTCCCATGTTTCTCTGTGAACTGCAGAGGCTTGTGATCAGTGTGTATGATCGTCTCTTTTCTTAGAATGTAATGTTTCAATTGACGACAGGCTTCTACAATGGAATACATTTCCTTGTCATAGGTGGGGTATTTCTGAATAGTATATGAGAGTGTCTCACTATGGTATGCCACTGGATGACCGTGTTGAGTGAGAATTGCACCCACATCATAGTCAAATGCATCAGTCTCAATCTCGAATGGTTGTTGCAGATCAATCAAGGAGAGTACTGGAGTTGAGGACAAGTGATGCTTCAGATTATTGAATGCTTGTTGGTGTTCCTTCCCCCACACAAACTTGGCCCTGCCATCACCCTTGGTCACCTTGCTGAGGGCCCATGCAGTATGGGAGAATCCCAACACAAACCGTCGGTAGAAGTTGGCTAGTCCTAAGAAGCTCCGAAGCTCGGTTAGTCTGGTCAGGGCTAGCTAGTCACGGATGACATGGATCTTAGCTGGATCAACATGTACCCATGCTCATCAACAATGTCAGCCAGGTATTGGACCTTGTTCATGCCAAAAGAGCATTTTTCCAAGTTGGCATATAGCTTGTGCTGTCGCAGAGTGCTCAAAACCTATTGAATATGTCGCATGTGCTCCTCCCATGTTCTGTTGAAGATGAGGATTTGATCTAAATACACCACCACAAAGGAGTTGGTGAAGGGTCTCAATACATCATCGATCAACCTCATGAAAGTGGTTGGTGCATTTATTAAGCCAAAGGGCATGACTAGATAGTCTAAGAGACCTTTAGATTTGAAGGTTGTCTTCCATACATCAGTTGGTTCGATGGGAACCTGGTGGTAGCCAGACTTTAGGTCAATCTTTATTTAGAACTTTGCCCTCTTGAGTTGGTCAAGAAGGTCATCAGTCCTGGGAATGGGGCACCGGTTCCTAACTATGATTTTGTTTAGGGCTTTGTTATCAATGCATAGTCTCCAAGTCCCGTCCTTCTTCTGCACCAGCACAATCGGGCTTCCGCAAGGGGAGGAGATGGGTCTTATGTGTCCCTTTTGAAGAATCTCTTGGATCTGATGCCTGATTTCATCATTTTCCATCAGCAAGTGACGATAGACTGGTCCATTGGGTAGAGGTGCGTCGGTGGTCAAATCAATTGGATGCTTGACTTCACAGTGTGTCGATACCCCTGTAGGTGAGGAGAAGATGTCTTTGTATTCTTACACGATATCGTCCACTTGCTTCTGATTCAAAGAGAGGTTCTGTGTAGAGGCCATTGATGTAGCGACGACCTTCTGATTTCTATGAGCATGGATCACAAAGAAGACAAACTTCTCGGTCTGTGAAATGACCTTACTGCATTGCTTAGCAGAGATTAAAGAAATAACAGTAGGCGACGCTACCTCTAGTATCCTGTACAATTGTCTTCCCAAAGTAATAATAACATTGTGGGGTCTAGACTCATACACAACATGACGCTTCCATAAACATGGTTGTCCTAAAATAACATCACAAACTTCAAGGGGAGCAATATCACACAGTGCCTCATCTTTGAAAGGCTTGATGTCATAGGGAAGACGACATTGTTGGCCGACACAAAGATCTCTTCCTTGGCGAAACCAACCGATGGTGTAGGGCTGCAGGTGCAGTGTTGTTGGCAGGTCCAGGTGCTTGACGACCTTTGCTGAAATCAAGTTCTTCTAACTATCGCTATCGACAATGAAATGAAGCAAAGCCCCCTTTACCCACATCTGCGAGTGAAAGAGGCGCTCCCCTTCCTCTGGTTCTTTTGGTTCGCTTGGCCAGACTTTGGTGGTAGCGACAGTGGCACTGGGTTCAACATCGATAATCTGCTTCCCTCCTTTAGAATTTGATTCAGAATCAGAATCCACCTCTGACTTTGAGGCCTTCATTTTGGCCATGAGTGACTGCTTAGAGTGACATTCTTCAATGTTGTGCCAAGGGGCTTTATGGTATTCACACAATTTTCTCGTCTCCTTCTTCGTCTTCTCATTGCCCTTCTTGTGTTGTGGCTTGGAATGGTTGTCCTGAGGGCAACCATCTCGACTTGGTCCCTTGATGTGTGGGTTGTTACCGCCTTTGGCCTGCTTCGACTGTGAGGGGTTTGCAGATCCAAACTCTCGCCTTTTCTGCTTAAATTTCTCCTCAGTCTTGACAATGTATCTATAAGTCCTGCCCAATGAGGCGATGTCTAGAAACTCCATTTTTGTTTGAATGTATCTATGAAAACAACCATGATATTTGAGCACCAGATGACGCTCAGAGTCTTTGATACCCAATTTGGTGCACATGGTATGGAAAATATTGGTGAAACCTGGTACTGTATGGTCCCTTTCTTAACATAGGGTGGTCAATCTGGTGTAGTGGTCCTCGTAGCTTCCAACCGGTTAGTATTGTTCTTTAATGGCATCCCGAAAGGAATCCCATGTAGGGGCCACCACAAACATTGCAGATTCATCTACGACCCTTTGCTTAGAGTAAGTATCCCACTAGTCTTTAACATGGGGAATGACCTTGAGGAGTGAAAAAGTGATATTTTCCCTATCGAAAAAATTGTGGACCGAAAAATACACTTCGAGTAGATTCAACCATTTATCTACAACATCTGCATCGATAAGTCCTTCAAATAATGGAATATCAAAATTTACCTGTACCTTTAAGAGGGCTGCATGGCCGCTTGATGAAGATGCTTCTCCTGTGGGCAGTAGTCGAAGGATCTGCGTGAAGTTGTCCATCATTTCGTTCCTTTGTTGCGCGAGGGCTTCCTCGAGCAACATTTTGATAAGATCTCTTGCTCCTTCATGTTTCTTTTCGCCCCCCATGGGTTGTTGTCAAGCTCGGTGCAACTGATATTACAATGGATTGATTGGTTCGAGTCCCAACTTCTTGTACCTAGATCTTGTTGGGGACATGCACGAAGAAAAATAAATGAAGAGAAGACCGCTCTGATACCACTGATCTAGATTTAGGAGCAGAACGAACTGAATACAATAAACACGGAGATATGAAGAATAACACAGATATCCAGTGAACAATATCTTCTATTGAATAATGAAATAGGCTAAAACTGTAAAACTGCAAAATTGAAACAATTGGTCGAATGGTGGTAGTTATCTCTAAGAAGAGATGTGCTTGCTACATGCATTCGTCTGAGTAGAATGAATTACAATGAGGCTCTAGAGGTCTTTTTTATATTACTCATGAATGCCAAAACCCTAGACATCGAAAAACCTAACCCTAGGAGGTGAAACGTCAAAAATCACGTGGGCCCTTATGGGTAAGTTGGTACCTCAACTTCCCAGGGTCGTAACTTTGGCATACGACATCCGTTTTAGGCATGTGATAGCTCGTTGGAAAGGTTTTTTAGAGAAATACACATTCTGCCATCAAACTTAGAATATGTTTACAATTTGACTGTTGCGAGCCAAAAAAACATTATTTAGGCCTCCAAAACGACCCTGGAAGTACAACAAGACGTGTTGATATGAAAACATACAAAATAAGCTAGTTGGATTAGGTGAGAGAACACCAATATCCACCCAGAAGATGTGTAGGTCTTTAGAAAGCCTAGAAGTGTAGAACCCACAATTACAAAGAAGTACAAAAGAATGTGTTGAACTAAAAACAAACAAGAGGAGCCAATTGGAATAGGTGGGTTGCCACCAATAGCCAACTGGATCATATGATGCTCGAATGAAGTCTACGAACCAGAATGAAATAGGATGAGGAAGTTTGATGAATTGTGGTTCGATTAAAATTATGGTTATATACAAAGATTTGTTTTGCAGAACTTTGCATAACCCTGTGGGTTTTAAGAACTTTGCTGATGATTGACATTATGGGTTGTAGCCTGTTCACTCCAAGACTGTCTGTTGTATCGGCTGTAGTGATCATGATGCTGTTCATTTTTCTATTCTGTTATGTACAAGCAATATTGTTATTATGGTTATTTTTATTTATGGGCAATTTTTTACTTTGTAATATAGTTTCAAAGGCAAGTGAGCAGTTTTGTGAAGAAGGCACGAGTTTCGGGTTGTTTTTTTGGAAACATAGTATTGTTTAAACTTTGAATTTTTGAAGAGTAAGAAAGTTTGATTGTGAATTGATATCAAAGATGGCATGGTTGATGTATCATTTGAATAGTATCCATGAGATACCCCACTTCCCCCATTCTACCATTTTCCGCTAAATACACCCCCTTCATGATCCCAAGTTCACTTATTCATCCCCTGTTCTGTGATATTTATTTTGAAAGGAGTTTGTGTGGAAATGAAATGAAGTTGATATGGGAAGGGTTGAGCACTGATGTTCTGGATTTGTTTAGATACATAGTTAATTGTTTTATTGATTGTTTCAACAGTATTCATATATTAATTCCCCTCCATGATATCATTTTTCGCTAAATACAAGCCCTCCATATTTCACATGAACCCTATCAATTCCTTGTTTACATGGCAATTAATAAATGACATGTTATGGATGGATTGCATGTGCCTCGTAGTAAATTCTAGAGCCAACTGTTGATTTATGTAAGTAGAGTTTCATGTATGGTTTATTAAGGACTTCATGATGGACAAATTGTTGTTACAGGTTGATTTTTTTCAGTAGAGGCAACAATGGTCGAAATAACAGAGGTAGGGGAAATTGGAATCGAGGCCATAGAAGGCCTAGATTTTCTATTCATTTCGATGTTGATCCACAAGAGTTGAACCAATTGTTTCAAGCTGGGTTTTTTAATTTGGTTGGCCATGGTATCTTGCATCCCCGACCAGAGAGGCCCCCTTTCCAACATCCTCTGAATTTTCTATGCATTCTCGTTCCTCCACTTGTGTCTGTGCAACCTGAAGTCCCCGCTAATGATGGTTGGCAAGAAATTGTCCACCAGCCTGTCTCCCACCACCACGGATGGCCCGCTATCTCCTTACCTTTACCACCATCAATTAATCCCAATGTTCAAATTGCTCCTGTTGTTTTGCCAGTATAGTCCTCGCACGCTAGTAAAAGGTTAAAAATCGAAATCCCACAACCTGTGCAAGGCAAAGGAAAAGCATTAGCCTTCCCCTCTAGTCCATCCATTGAGTCCTTTAAATATGTGTCTTCACACCTCCACCCCAAAGATGGTTGCTCCCATGTGAGCAACGAAACACTGCCTCAAGGGTCTAACCAACCAAGGGCCACTCAAGAAAAGTTATTTGGGGACAACAGTGAGAAGAGGAAATATGCCTCGCAAAAGAAGCAAATATGGATTCTAAATGTTTTTTTTATTTATGATTTTCAATGATGAGGACAATGTTTAATGTTTTTCAGTATATTTTGGACAACAAGCCTTATTTTTGGATATTTTGTGGATAATGTGGATATATTCTTTTTTGGAGATATGATATAAATTATGGTTGATATTTAATATTCCGTTTAAATTATATCCACAGGAGCGAGAAGGGTGTTATATGGTCTAAATGATTTTTTTTGTACTTTGTATTTGATGGTTAATAAGAAGAAATGATGGGAGTCACAAGGGATCCCACCTATTTAGTTATGATTAATTAAGACCTTTATATATATACATATATTATTATTTATTTCTCCTAAACTAATTTGTTAAGTCAAATTGACTTAACTAAAGAAAGTAGTTGAACTACTTCAACTGATTGGGAAAGAATAAAAACTCAATTGGATGAAGAGGCAAGGCAGGATAGAAGGAGAAAGACAAGACTAAGGTTTTCTCTTTAGTTAAATGAGATAAGTTCAATTTTCATTTATTTCTTAGTTTACTTGAAAGCCTAATCCTCTTGTTGACAACAAGGTCTTATTGAAGGCAACATGGTTCAAAATTGAATCATACTTTTTTAGTCGATTGTTCGAGAGGTGTTTATTCATCCTTAATAGTCTGTGTATTCTTGTATGTTTGTGAATTATTTTTCATGGCTGATAAAGAATATCCCGAAGATTCAAAATGACAACAATTTGTGGCAAGTTGATCCAAATCATTAATTTTAGTTTTATTTTATTGTCAGAGTCTTTTTGTATGGTGCCCATTGGAGATATCTAAATCTGTCTTTGGTCCATACCCTCGCACGGGTCTGTAAAGAGAAATACACTTTTGGTATCTCATAATGAAATAAAATCATATTATTGTTATGTCTCATACATGTGTTTTCATGACTTGATTCCTCTTTTCACTTTTGGTCTGCATGTTTACTTTATTGTAAAATCTGTTTACATTCAAGTAGCTTTGTATAAATTTTATTGTACATTGCAACACATACAAATCATAAAACCAACCTTAATCCTTGTAATTAATACTTGTAGATTGAGTGAATTTTTTTTAGGCTATAAATCCCCGATGACATTCCCAACTATCTTGTCCTAGCCAGGCAAGATCTGAAAATGATTGAGTAAGGTGTCCCATACATTTTCCTCAACAAAGGTGTCATTGGAGATCTGACTACTACATTGTGCAGGAAGGATTGTTTTAAACTTAGTTCTATAGAAATCTCTTCTTCTTCCCTTTCATCCAAGTCCTTGTCATCTTGGAGCCCTTTCCTATCTTCAATTAGATTAAATAGTTCATTCTCTGTGTTGGCTACATCAAACCCAACAATGTATGTTGTGTTTAAATAAGAAGGCAATTCAACATCTTTAACAACCTAAGCTTCCATGAGTGGTTGCTTGCCTTTGGCAAATTTATTTTCCCTTCTAACTGATGATTATGTAGTTGTAGAAGTCTATTCACTTGTTAGTGTTGTATCCACAGTAACCTCTACAACCTTAATTTGATCCCTCTAATGGCTTTCAATCGATCTCTCATGTTCACCTTCCTTTTTCTATTGTACTTTGGCCATATGGAAATTCTTGCAAGTTAATACAACATAGAAACAATGCATGTAGGGTATAGATCAAAAATCAAATTAAAACTCATTAAGATCTAACTTCCAACAATTTGAAATGGAAACCAACTTTAAGGATGGTGATGTTGATCCTCACCTAAGGTGCAATTTTGAATATGTCTCTGATCATTTACACCGTTAGCCTCCCTTTACAATTGTTGAAACTAAAGCCACTAGGGTGCATTCTCTATATCAAGATTTTGTTTTAGAATGGGAGAACCATTCTAAATGCTTGAAACTACTTATGTATTTTCCTCCTGAGTAATAGGGAGACAATATAAAGTTCTAAAAGTTCAAAGAAAGAGGTAATATATTTTCTATTTGAGTGGATATAATCTTTTGGGTCTTAAGATATCTACCCATGTGGAAGGAAATTGTCTTTTGTCCAAAATATGGTAAATGGCAATTATTTGTCATGTTCTCTATAACTTGTCATAACATAGTGTCATTTTTTACCTCATGTGTGACTCCCTTGAGAGCATTTTGGACTGTTTGTTTCCAATATCTCAAGCCAAAATCCATTTCTTCCAACGGTTTGAGGGTGAAAGCACGACTTCTTGCGAGGACTTCCAATCTTTTACTTTATCGAATATAATTTACCTTACCAATAAGCAAGTTCCCATGCCTGGATATGAGTCATGACACTAGCAATATCTTGACCATGGGCCTGCACATACTAGGCTTTGTCATAGAACTCTCTTTGAACATCGTTCAATTCATCATGTATTTAGAAAGCATAATCAATAAAATTTGAAGTCTGATCCTTATTGGATTTGTAGTAATTGACTTGATTTTCCAACAAGGTGATTTTTCTTTCATACTATTTGATCTTCTTTTCCATGTCTACAACTTTATGCACATTGGCTTGAGCAATGGTTAATCTATGAAAAATAGAGGAAGCTAAACTTAGCTTTCTTGTGTCCATGATCACCACAATTTTAGTGGTGAGTATCACTTAAGAATCCAGACTTATTTTTGTGTTTTTTCTTTATTACCTGCTTCATGTGTTTGTCAAATACAAACAATTCCAAATCAACAACTTCATCTACTAGCCTGGTGATTAGCTCAAGTGGTTGAGTGTTATGAATTACAAGTAGGAGGTCTTGGGGTCAACTTCTCGAGATGGTTGTCTCTATGGATATTATTGGGCCTCACTTGATGTCCCTATCAAGTTAGGTTGCCAAACCTGCAATCAGTCAGTTTACCCTAGGTACAATTCTCTAAATGAAGGGAAATACCTAGAGGGTTTCCCTGGAATGTGCATTCCATCAAAAAAATGACTTCATATACCATAGTTGGAATAAACCCATTACCTCCTACAACCATGCCTAAACCAAAAGTACATGCAAAGGTTTGAGTGGTGAAGACCTCTTCCATCCGTGCATAATATTGTTGCCCTATGTTTCCTTCACCTATATCAGTTTGTTGTGTTAGATCATTTCCTTCTTGTATGGTATTTTTTGCTTCAGTATTATCTTGATTTTTTCTTTTTCAATTATCCCCAACTCCTCAGCTTTTGCCTCAACTTATTTCCTTGCTAACTTCCAATCCTCTGCATCATCTTTGTCTTTCCTCTCTACTTGTGCCTTTCTTGTTAACAATTCAGTTTTGGCTTTAGCATTTGCTTCTTTTTTCTTTACCAATCCTTCTTTTTTGGCATCTTTTTGATATGCTTCTTCTCTTCTTTTGGTTTTTTGTTTTGCTTTGGCCTTCTCGAATGCATCCAATCTTCTTTTTTCTTGTTCTTTCTTTTTTTCTCGAAGAGCTCACCTCTCAACAACAACGCTTGCAACTTCTTGCAAATTGTTCAAAACCTCTACATAAGTCAATACTCTCTTCCGAGATTTTCTAGTCTTATTCTCTCCTCGATGTTTTTTTCTTCCATCCTAGCCCAAGTGGAATATGTTAGCTTGTACATGACTATATAGTGTGGATAGGTTGAGCACAACTTGTTTTGGTGTTTGATTAGGCATGCATTAAAACCATGTAGAGCTATTTGATACCTAATTTCTTAAATGATAAACCTATTTGGCACATAGGTGTGAAGTGAATGAGGTGCTTCTGTGACACCATAAATCCTAATATAGGTAGAGCATTCATCCAAGTACCAATCTCCAATGTTTTTCAACAGTTCTGTAGCTTCTGGAGATATTCTTTGTAATGCCCATGATTTGAACCCTTTGTAATTGTACATATAGGATGTTGAGTCGTTGGTACCAATTGTAAATGTAAATATGTATATAGGTTGGTGAGCCATTGGCACCAAATTTTGGTTCTATGCGCATATGAGTAGTGCACGAAGAATTGTTATCAAGGAAAGGGTGTGCACATTTTAGAGTGTTACGCAGACCTGGGTAAGTGCGCAAATTTCACAGTGTTGCACGTACTTCAGTAAGTGTGCAAGAATTACCTAGAAATGTGCATCGGGTTGTGTGTGTGTGTGTGGATGTACATGTATTGAGGTCAGAGAGCCTGTGTAGTTATGAGGCTGGTGAGTCGAGATGCAAATGGGCTAGTGCGCCTATCCATATAAATTTAATCACACTTATTAATAATATCACATCGTTGTGCACAAACAGACTAGATGAAAAGAGATGGGGAGATAACTCCACCGAAAAAGGGAAAAGTGGGGAGAGTTAAGTCTTAGGGAATACTTTCTTAATATTTCTGGAAGTAATTTATGGATAAAATATTTTATCCAAAGTTTCCGAGGGAAGGCGATGAGTCACCAAGTGGCTTAAGCTACTTATAAAAGCGACAAGTGTCGATTTTAAGGCATGTAATATATATTGTTGACCTTGGTGTATTTTGGGGGGACAACTTGTTCTTTCTGGATGGTTATTCATTTTCTCTTTTGCAAAAGGGGGTCTGACTATATGGAAAATTTGATTATTACCTTATCTGTAGAGAAGAGCTTGTAAGGGTATTTGTTATGTATTGAGGGTTATGTTTTCATAGAGGCAGGTTGTAAGGCCCATGTGTAGTCTCTCTAGGTGAGAGATTTGTTGTTGAAGAGGCGGGTTGTCAGGCCTGTGAGCATACTCTCCAGGTGAGAGTTTTGTTGGGAATTGTTCCTTGGTGCGTTGGGCATTAGTTGCAAGGCTCAAAAACTTCTTATATCGCATGTTGTTGGGAAACCTTAAAGGGAAGTAAGGTAGTCGAGGAATTGTTGAGCATAGAAGGGGTACACTTCCTTGGGTGTAACAGGTGCATGGGGAATGAGAGACTCTAGGCTAGTTGTAGTAGTGGCACCTTGGACTGAGCAATTATGTTGAGTATTAGGCTTAGCCTGGTATTAGGAACCCTTTTTTCCTAGTGGATTTAAGCCTCAACTCGGGGGTGACCTGTTGCTGAAAGCTTATGAGCAACAAAGTCTATGGCTAGGAGGAACGTCTGAGTTCTGCACGCATTTGGTGAGTTTTCATAAATGAGGAGTGTTCTTTATGTGTTTGTCTCAATTACTATGTGCCTAATTATCAATGTTTGATATGGTTAAATTCTTGTATGTTGTCACATATAAGTAATTGTTGTTATTTTGTTTAATGTTGCTTCCACATGTAATTATGATGTTGATAGCCGGTAATTGTAATCATGCATGAGTATGGTAGTTGTTGAGATCTTGCCTATTAAATTAACCTTATGATATTGGTCATGATTCTCTGAGTCAAGGTTTGAATGGTCGTGTGTGCAGGAAAGTTGGTTGTATGCACAAGTGGCTAGAATTCGTTTGTGCATGCAAGGAAATAGACCCCACACATAAGGAAAATTGGAATTGGCGTGTGACACCAGAATGGTTGCGTGCACAGTAGTGTTGTGTGATAAGTATGCTTGTGAGCAATTGTTTTTAGTTACTTCCACCGCTTAAAGTTGTGTTAAAAGGAGAAAGATAGTGTGGCGTGACTCAACTTGAGGTTGAGTGCGTTACTTCAAGTGATATTACACAGACTCGTGATTAGAATATAATCTRCRCAGTGGATTTCAAAGTAGCATTGTTCAGTAGTAAGTTGGGTAATATTGCAGTATGGTATCAAAAACAATTTGGTAA
Organism: Picea glauca; assembly: GCA_000966675.3. Taxonomy (NCBI): domain Eukaryota; kingdom Viridiplantae; phylum Streptophyta; class Pinopsida; order Pinales; family Pinaceae; genus Picea; species Picea glauca. The sequence goes on along the minus strand of JZKD02S2029551.1, from coordinate 392,602 downwards.
TGGGGATGTTAGAGAGAGACACAAATTGAGGTTGTGTGGCGTGACCCAGCCTAAGTGGTTGTGGATGCTACATTCTTGGGAAAAATTTACAAAAAATGATTTCGTATAATGGTGCTAGAAAGCCATCAAAAGTAAGTGAAAGTTGAAATAAGTACACGCTCTTCCATAAATCTATGAAATAAACATGAATAAGGGGATACTTTTGGGACCAAGACCGACCTAACCCCTTGAATGTGTTAGAAACATAAATCACATCTAATAGGAAAGAAGACGTGTAAAATTATGGGGTTCCTAAGAAAGCATCCAATAAGCTTCCCCAATGACTTACGTAAGTGAGTTAGAAAGGATAACAACCTAGTCGAAAATTCAGGCTCCTTTAGTGATTTCATACATCATTGGCATCTAACCTATCTTCACAAGAGTTGAATCTTTTTCACCATAGATTATGTTGACCAATTGGGTTGCCCAAGTGTATCATGACCTAAGTTGTATGGTTGAGAAAGGTTTGATGCTTAAAGATTTGAAAGTTCGCCCTTCCTCAAACCAATCAACTGGGTTATAACAATTATGGTCATTCATAAAAACTTTCAACCACTCATGAGTGAAATTGATTTGAACCTTTGTCGATTTGTAGTAGGATTCAAAATCAATCAATGTGAATGATCCAACACACCTTCCATGATCATTCATAATTCTCTTTCTGTTGACCTATGTATGTTGTATTAGGTACCTGATCACTTCTGCACAAGGCTTCACTAGAGATCTAGCTACTACATCATCCATGAAGTATTGTTTTAAACTTTGTGCTATAGAAAGCTCTTCTTCTTCCCTTTCACCCAAGTATTTGTCATCCTTGGGCCCTTTCCCATCTCCAATTAGATGAAATAGTTCATTGTGTGTGTTGGCTACATCAAACCTAGTAGTGTATGTGGTGTTTACATAAGTGGGCAATTTAATATTTAGTAGCCTAAGATTCCATGATTGCTTGCTTGCCTTTGGAAGATTTATTTTTCCTTATAACTAATGATTTTGTAGTTGTGGGAGTCTATTCGCTTGTTATTGTTGTATCCTCAATAGCCTCTACAACCTCATTTGATCCTTCTATTGGCTTGAAATTGATCTCTCATGTTCACCTTCCTTTTTCTATCGTACCCTAGCCATATTGAAATTCTTGCAGGTTAGTGCAACACATAAACAAGGCATGTAGGATTTAGCTCAGAAATCAAATTAAAGCTCATTAATAGCTAACTTATAACGTTTTGGAATGGAAACCAACTTTAAAGATGGTGATGTTGATCCCGACCTAAGGTGCATGCCATCATAGCAGAGATTTTAATTTAGGTGGGATTTATAGTTCGAACCTGGATTTCTCAATAATAAAATTCTGGGGCAAAAACAAGGAAATCGGGGATCATGCAAATAGCTCACTTAGGCACTAACATTTTTCAAGGGTGAAAGAGGAAATTTGTGAGGGACACATACAATCGTTCATTAAATTTGAACTAAGGAAAATTCAGATGTGTTGATATGACCTAAGGGGGGGCATATATGGGGTTAAATGTATATGATATGACCCCAAGGGGGATAACATATGGGGTTAAATGTGCATGTAATGTGTAAACATATATGTAATAGGGTTGAGCTAACAATAAAAGGCCATAGATACAATGTGTGAATAGGTATATATAGAGACCATGTAGTCATTATGTTAGGTACCATATCTATTATAATAACATAAAAGAGAAACACTACAATGAATAACATTAGAACAACAACAAAAAACTGAAATATTGTAGAGAATAACAACGAAACAACAAAATTTATGGAACCACAACACCAAAATAATACCTTTATTGATAGGAAACAATGTTCACTTGCCTCTTCGAGGGGGCAACCTCCAACATAGCAAAGCTCTCTTATAATAATTCTCAAGACAAGGATTTCTCACGCCTCCTACTCTTATTTATACTAATTCTATCTTCTAAAGAACATTCTAGAGGATGATCTTTCTAGAAGTGGAAGCTTCTATTAGGTCTTCTTAAATTGACTTTTTCACATTTATTAAATGGGCCTTATTAACTTATGTCGACCTTTATTACATGGAAAATATATTATTCTACCTAGATGAGGGGTTAGGGAGGTTAGGTCCCTGACATGCCCTCCCCCTTGAATAACATCCTTGTCCTCAAGGCTTGAGATGAGGAAATTGTTACAGAAAGAAGGTTAGCTCCCAGGTGACATCTTCTGGAGTTGTTTCTTTCCATTGAACTAACAATTCCTTGATGGTGCATTGATGGAGGCGATGCTCTTACTGGTCCAGAACTACTTGTGGCTGCAACCAAATGGAACCTTCTTCATCCAAGTCAAGGAGATTAGTTTGAGTTTGGAACTTTTTCCAATCACTTTATTTAAGCACGAGACATGAAAAATAGGATGGATCTTAGAATGTCTGGGTAGAGCTAACTGGTAGGCCACAGATCCCACTCACTTGAGAATCGTATAAGGACCATAAAATTTGGGAGCAAGTTTCTGACAATGTTCAACATTGAGTGAAGTATTCTTATAAGGTTGGAGATGAAGAAACACTTGGTCCCCTTCAACAAATTGACGCTCAGAACAACCTTGATATACTTGTTGCTTCATGCGATTTTGAGCCATGACCAAATTTTATTTGAGGGAACGGAGAATGGCCTCTCGGACTATAATATTTTTTTCAACCTCCTGAACCTTTGAGACACCTGACATGTATAAGAGAACCAACATTGGATTTTGTCCATATACTACCTCAAAAGGAGTCATGCGAGTAGTTGTATGGTAAGAGGTGTTGTACCACCATTCAACTAAGGGTAACCACTGAGCCCAATGATGTATAATAGAATGAGGCATGTCATGAAGTTTGAAGATATAATCCATGAAAATTCAAGCCACTGTGGATGTCTTGAATGGGTGTGGAAGAGAACATAAATGAGCATATTTGGAAAGTCGTTCGACTACCACCATGATAACTAACTATTTCTCGATTTAGGTAAGCCAACAATGAAATCCATGGAAATATCCCGCCAAATAATAGGGGGAATCAGAAGCAGTTTGAGTGTGCCTGGGGCTTTGACTATTTCTCCCTTTTTGCATTGACGGGCATCACATTCAGCCACAAATGTGGAGACATCCCGTTTCATACCACCCCAGAAAAAATAATGTTTGACCCTTTCATAGGTTTTGGTAAACGATGAATGCCAAGCTGTGGGTGAAGCATGAAGCTCAACAAGCAACATGGATTTAAGTTGCGACTGTTTGCTTAAATACAAACAACCTTTGTAGGGCGACTCTTCATTATCCCAAGAGTACGCTGGAAAAGTTGGAGAATGGTGTTGCAATTGTTGAATTAGGTGAGAGAGTTTGGGGTCTTGTAGCCATTCCTGGCAAACAACTTGGAGCCAATCTGGTATGATGAAGGAGAGGTAAAAGAGGGACACTTCTTCTTCATACTTCCTGGAAAGAGCGTTAGGAGCCACATTTTCTTTGCCCTTCTTGTAAATGATATCATAATCATATCCAAGTAGCTTAGTCACCCATTTTTGTTGCTCAAGGAATGAAATTCATTAGTTTAGAAAATGCTTAAGGCTCTGATGATCAGTTTTAGTTTGGAAGCGTTACCCTAGGAGATAAGTACACTAAAGATCCCATGACATGCATAATAGCCAACTTTTCCTTGTCATAGATTGATTGGCCCAAATGTCTATTTGAAAATTGTTTTATAGTGGAGGCCAAAGGCTCTCCATCTTGCACGAGGACTACCCCAATTACTTTCCCTAAATCATCACATTCCAGAAACAAAGGCTTTGTGAAGTTAGGAAGGGCCAAGACTAGAGTCTTGCACATAGCCTCTTTCAATGATTGGAAGGATTGATCATTGGCTGGAGTCCATGTGAAAACATTCTTCTCAAGGGGAGAAGTGAGAGGTGCAACAATTTTTCCATAATTCTGAACAAACTTGCAATAATACCCTGTTAAACCCAAAAAAACACGCAATCTCTTAAGAGTTTTAGGGCGAGGCCAATCCTTCATTGCTTCAATTTTCTTAGGATCCATCCATACACCATCCTTGTCGACAATATGACCCAGTTACTCCACTTAAGAGGCTCCAAAGAAATATTTAGACTGTTTGAGGAAAATTTTGTGCTGAGAGAGGAGATGGAGAACTTGATGCACATGGGTGAGATGGGCTTCCCAAGTTTTGTTATAGATGAGAATATCATCAAAGAAAACTAAGACAAAATGACAAAGGAATGGATGGAAGACATGAATCACGAGACTTGGGAAAGTGGAGAGGACATTACACAGACCAAAGGGCATGGCCAAGAACTCATAGTGACCCTCATGAGTTTTAAAAGCAGTCTTGGATCTTCCTCTTTCATATGTATCTGGTGGTAGCCATTACAAAGATCAAGTTTAGTAAAGTACTCATCACCGCTCAACTCATACAATGAGTCATCAATGATAGAAATGAGAAATTTGTCTTTGATGGTGAGTTTGTTCAAGGCATGAAAGTTTGGGCACATGCGCCAAGTGCCTTCTTTCTCAAGGACCATGAACATAAGGGAGGAATAGAGGTTGGTACTAGGACCACCAATGTCGAGCAATTCCTGAACATTTTTCTCAATTTCATTTTTCTATGCAAAGGGATGATGATAAGGGCGAACATTAGCAGGAAGGCTACTCAATACTAGAGGAATGGAATGATCATGAACACCACGATAAGGGGGAAGTCCATGGGGAGTGAAAAGAATGACTTGATGTTTGGAGAGGATGAGGGTGCACATAGGGTGTCTCAACTACTTGAATGGAATGGAGTTGGGCAATAATTCTCAAATGACCTTTTTTTAGGAGATTTTTCATTCGATGGGAACTGATGATCTCAAGGGAGCTTGTTGTGAGGGCTTGGAACTTATACTATT
>JZKD02S2029551.1:353957-373095 GCA_000966675.3 Picea glauca | reverse complement strand
AGCTAAGCCCTATTATTAACACAAAGTGGGTTTTAATATATGTTTTTTGGATTTTTTATTTGATTTTTATGCCTGTAATAATGGATTTTGGCCATTATTAGGAGATATTGGGCTCCTTTTGAGCCCAGATTTTGGGAGGAAGTTGGGGAATTATAACCAACTTCAGATCTATAAAAACCAGGCCTATTTAAGGCCATGGAGGATAGTCAAAGTAGAGTTATGCTGAAGGGAAGCCAAGCCAAAGCCATTTTTATGCAGGGAAACTGTTGAGGAGCAGATGCTTGTGAGCCATTTCTGGGAGCTCCGGTCATCCGTTTTGCTTGCCGTTTCTTCTAATGGGTTCTAGAGATCTGGAAGAACATGACCGGATCAGTCTTGTAGCCTAATGGCACTGCTGCGATGCACTTTTTGAGCTTTGTACATAAATAAAGAAGCCTCCCCCACTGAGACAAAGGCCCGGAGACGTAGGCAATTTTGTGCCAAACTCCGTTATCACTTCTCTTGTTATGGTTTTCTATTCTTATTGCTTCAATTCAGATCTGTATATTGTCTTATGGCTACTGTGCTCCTTCATCAAATTCTTCCTCTTTCATTCAGCTTCATTAATGGTTAATTAACACATGCAATTAAAAACTCAAACACAATGATTAAAAGATCTTTTCGGATCAATCTTAGTTTTGGAACTAGTTTCGCTTGAATGATTCCTAAAATCAATAATTTGTTTTTGTAACTAATGGAAATATTGAGTTGGGATTTCTCCCTTACCAGCATCTACCATTTTACGAAATGACCTCGGGCGTGACTTTTTTTTAAATACAATCTTCTCCTGTTTTTGTAAAAAAAAAAAAAATGTTGGTCATTTGCGATGCAATTGTTCTCTACATTGTCTATGACAAAGTTAGTGAGCCAAAAAACTAGTGAAGCTGACAAAATCTATACCGAGGGAAATCTTAGCCACTTTCAACTTATCCTCAAAATCCTCTCTCATAAGGATTTTGTTGTATTGCATGAGTGGAGGGCCTTCTAAAAATTTCATACAGACAAAAAGTATGAAAACTACAAGGCTCCTCCTCTCTTGCAATATATCACATGCTGTAGTTCGTTGTTGTAAAACACTAATCCTGTTATCCGACCTTTTCCTTATTTGATTTAAACTACTTCTTGATGGGAGATTATTATTCTACCTTTCATGATCATTCATGCCACTAATATTTCTATTGAATGTATCTACATAAATTTCATTAAATTTGTTGTCCCTTTGGAGCTTGATTTTAAAGGATTCTTTGAAAGAAAGAATCCTTCTAGCAAGCATAGAAAACCGGTTAACAATTTCCTACAATCCAAAAGGCAAGACCATCCTATCCTCAATATCTTGCCATGGTTTCTTCAACTCCATATAGTAACTCTTGGGCCTCTTTAGGTTTAGTAGACTTTTCAAGGGTTTCCTTTTGACTATCCTTGAGCACTTTAATAGTAAGAGGTCAAGTGACTAAAGGTTTGAGTTTCAATGCACCATCCAATTCAACAATCTTCATTTTAAACTTGGTGTTTTCCTCTTGTTACTCACTAACATAATGTTTTAATAATGTTCGATTATGTTCATGCATATTCATGGCTCCATCAAGTCTCAAATCCTAAGCATAAAAACAACAATATCACATTCCAAGATTCTTTTTCCCTCACTCTTAACCTTAGCCATTTGAAGTTTTTGAGTCTACTTGTAATAGCTCCCTTGGTGCATAATGATAGAGTTGTCCTAAAAAATAAGAAGTTCTTGTTGCATAACTTCCTTTGTTGTCAACTTAATATTCTCCAGTCACATAATTTCCCAGGCATGATACTTATTAGAACCATCATCAATCTCCATCTGCCTTATTTCAATGTACACTCTACATTTCTCCCCCTTGTCATCATTTGAAGACCTCTTCTTCTTGGGAATTATGGAGATGGAATGATTTGTCTCCTTCTTAGATCTATTGCAGTCCTTCCCACCATCACCAACATCTTTTGATCTGTAATTGAGGGACTGAGAGTCCACACAATTCACCAATATGGATTGTTATTGCATAATTTAATTGTTTCTTTGTCAAGCTAAGAACATATTGAATTCGTCCTTCATTGATTGAAGTAAAATTTTGCCAACCAACTAGCCAACACTCTGCCCATTCACAACACCAACGATTCCAAGTACATCCTAGGCAAATTTTTAAAAGATCAAGTCTAGAATTGTATCCATTTACAAGTTTGATCAATGAAAGATATAAATTTATGAGTTACAAGACAACATTGCGGGTCCCATGAGGTCTCAAAAGGCTCCTTTATTTATTTATATGGTAGGATATCCAAGTCTCCAAATAATTTTGCAGGAAAAAATCCAATTTGAGGCAAGCAACAGACCCAGCTACTCTTTATGTCGACCCAACCAACAAAATAGATTGGAGACAAGGAACATACTCATTGGGCAAACTACAATTCACGCACTAGAAAAATAAAATCAACTAGATGGCACCCATTTATTTCCCCATGCGCTAGGTACCTTGGCTATACAAATTTCCCAATGTAATATAGCGAATTATGGGAATGTTAGACCATATCAGAAAACATGGTTTCCATATATCAATACAACTGAGAGCACACACTATCATCTATAAATTAAGCACACTGAGATAGTTTCACACTAAGGCTCCACACTTGGTAATGGGATCAACTAACAACGTTTTGTTAACCAATGATTTCATGGGGAAATAATGACCCACAAGAGGTGAACACCAAAACAGATCGATTGTTGTGTTTAAGGTAGAGGGAAATCAAAATGATGTGTGCTATAAGAGTGCTACATATTGTAAACACATTCCAAATCTTGTTGTAGCTCATAGCAAAAAAGAACATTCATAACTGATATATCCATTACACAGAGAGTTCAAGAACACAAGAATTTAATAAACCCACTCTAGTGCCATGAAATCAAAACCATTACACACAGATTTCAACATTAGATGGGGATTTTTATTATGCTTGGGAGGAAATTATAGAGGGGTAAGCTATACATAGAGTTTGTGTATTATTACTCATTGTCGAGACCAAAATTGCAGATGGCCATGGTTCAAAGACACCTTCGCTCCACATGGACATGATCCTTGACTCCTTTTTCCACTAAACTTCGAGCAGGTTGCACTCTTCGAGCTCTCATCTCTAAAAACTTCACAAGTTTTCCTTCCTTCTCCTTCATGCAACCTTCATTGTTTTAATGGGTTTCCCTTGGAAGGCCAACCATTACAATGGTTCGTTTCCCCTTTTAACTTTTCCAAAAAAGACATGATAGAATAAAAAGAAAAAGGTTATACTTATTACAAAATTTACAAAAGGTTTGTCAAAGATCCAATGTAGATCACACATGTGACCTCTCCATTTGAAGGATTTTGGTCCCCAAAAGCTAAACCATTAAGGAGACAGAAGCAAAGGGCCTATGTTTGTCTCTTTATATCCACCATTTTGTTGTTGTTAAAGGTGGCGTGTTTCTTTCTTGTCTGCCCCTATTTTTCTTTTAGAGGAGTTACTCTCTCTCTCTCTCTCTCTCATGATGTTCTTTGAAAAATTATTCCTTGCCACGTTTGACCAAGTGATATTTTTTTCCTCCCCTGTATAAGGTAGTGTTGATGAGAGGAATCGAAAAATCCTCGCTCAAGCATTTTCGAATATCACTAGGCTAGATGAGATAGAAGGGATTATCACTATGGGTTTATAGCCTGTCAAAAATATAAATCAGACCTCGAGAAATAGATTCTTGGATATGATGTTATTATAAAAACATGAATGCTTTTATGTGAAATAAATTTAAAAATCGAAAAATGTATTTGCCACATGAATTTATAAAATAGTTGAATAAGCAAATGCAAGATAACATAAATCTAAAAATCAAAATACTACAAGTCTCATGAATGAGAAGAAATAAGCAAATAACTTTATTAATCTCAATCTATGTTTACAACTGAGTTTGTCTTTTCAAAACCCTGTGAGGGTTTAGATCATAATTACACTTGGAAGTCTAATATGTTATTTGACTCATACATAGACAACTAGTGTCCAAAAAGAAGAAGGCTAGAACTAAAAACTGAACTGGATCAATCTAAGCTACAAGTGCATCATTGTCTTGACTCTGCAAAATTAGCATTAATCAACACTATAATAAATTCAAAACTTCAAACTAAAACTAAGCAGACTTTCAAGAAGAATGAATGACCTTGGAGTATTTCAATAATCGATATTTCCTAGTCCTTTATTTACCACCTTTAAAATAAACTTGTTATCAACAAGATAACTTAGCTCTAAAGAAACTCACAATGGAATGAATTAATAGATATTCTCACTTGAGACAAAAGAAAACCTTATAAGAAGTATTTCTCTCGATTTTCTCATGTCCTCATTTGTCTTGCTCTCCTCCTTTTGTATCTTCAAAAAGTAGTTTGAGTAGTTCAACTACCTTTTTGTTTTAAAATTTAAATATCTTTAGTTAGGAGGGGATAACTTTAATTTATAATAAGAGTAATAAATAATAGGTGGGGTCCCCCTAAGTCTTTATTCCTTTATTTCCCGTATATCTCCAAATTTCGATTAGATACCATGCATATATACACATCATAAAATATACCAAAAAGTAACCAATATAAACATGCCATGTCAACAAACACTTGTACCTCCCCAAAATAATAAAATGGCATGATATTAAAAGTTTTCAAAAATAATATCATGTGTTTGTTGTCCAAAATATGCATCAAATGTCAAGCTGGAAATGCCATCATACAAACTTAAATAAATCATAAATAATATTTTTTGTTGGAAAATGCGTATCTTTGCTTACTTCCTTCTGAGAGATTAGCATGTGCTTAAGCAAGTCTTTATCAACAAACTTTTTTTCTTCCAATTTTCTATGTCAGGGTGCATATCATTGAAAGTAATTTTCCTCTCATTACTTTATGCCTGGGCTGAAGGCTGTTTTGACTGTATGTATGAGGATTCAAATGACTCGGAGTTTGGCGAATTGACAAGTTGTTTTCCTTTATCGATTCAGATTTCAATAGGAAGCACTTTGTAGTCTATAGAGACTTGAACTAAATGGGTCGTAGAAGAAACAAATGCAACATGAGGCATGGAATGTAGAGGAGGAGGTGGTGGCAATGGGTTATTGGGTCAATGGGCTATGGAAAAAGGAGTATTTGCAGGAATATTTTCTCAGCCATGTAACACTTCTCCGTTACGCCTAAGAAAAAGTGAAGCACAATAGGTGATTTTTTTTTTTAGCATAAGGAAAATTAGCGTCAACACATAGTCAACGACATCAAATTAAATGAATTACAAGCGTCTCTTTGTCATAATCAAATAACGTCGCAACTGACGCATCAAGAAATTAGTAACTCCATAAATCACACATCATTATATTTGAATAACGACACATAATCAACAAGCATTATGAAAGGCGACACAAGATCAACTCATCACGATCAACTAGAATTATCAACACTTTTAATCACTCAACTCATCACATAAAGATAGTCATCAGATAACACAACGGTAACATGAGATCATGTAATGATAACATGAAGATAACATCAAGAAGACATAAAGATACTACTCGCCCAACCTACCCTGCAAGGTTAGGACATCGAGGACACATAAACAACGCTCAAGCCTAGGTTCCAATTGATTTTAATCATTTAAGGTCTCAGGGCCGACGACTGTTCTAAGGAACAAAGAGGTGTCTACATCCCACTAACACAATCAAGTCCAAACTAACTATGCTAAATCAACAACATCAACTATAATCAAGGATGCAATAGTGTTCTAATAACCATTCACACATCACAAAAAAGTCCAAGGCGCAAGCGAATTTAATAACTAAATCAATCATACAACGACATAAGCTAAAGCACAAAGTAATCATCTTTATTTATTTTCAAGGAGAAAAACATAAGCATACATCTATTTATTTAAGGTGCGACAATTTACTACAGACATACATCATTATACTTGCCACAAATTCCACCATGAAGCATTCCAACATAAATCACAATTAACTAGATCATTAATCTCACCCAATCATCAATTTTCTAGGTACAACATATTATTCCATCTCACCTAAAATCTTGAGCGATAAAGGAAGTGTGCGAGCAAGAGGGTATCACATACTGGTGCATAAGCAATCTAACTCGAGTAGCCTAACTATTCATTTTCATAATAAGGATAACTTCAAGGACTGTGTAAGGAGAAGGGGATGTATAATTTCATTAAGATCCCCCAAAGAAGATCAATATAATATCAATTCCACTTTCTCATTTTTTATCCATTTAAAAGAAAAACTAACATAAATCATTTAATACCATTCGGTAAGAAGTCAAGAGCTTGCGCATTTGGTCTGAGGGCTGGAAGAGGGTCAAAGGTTTGTTAACCTGGTCTAGGGGATAAAAATATACTCAAAAATCAAATTTCTCGAAATCGCTTGAAAATGGATGTGTGTAATCCTCGTTCCCACGATCCCAATGCAACTTGAACGAGTTAAAATGAACATCGTATGCGAGAGATATCGCGTTCTGTCTGTTTGGCCAAACATGTAAAAATGTTGACTGTGCAATCCCTACAGAATGACGTGGCAGGGTCATACTGCTGACGTGGAAGATTATACTGACACGTGGCAGTTCTATACTGCTGATGTGGCAGGATCGTACTACTGACTAGGTACATTGTATTGACACATGCCAATTTCGTACTTCTGACGTGGCAGGGTTGTACTGTTGACTGGGCAGGTCGTACCAACACGTGGCAATTCCGTACTACTGAAGGGGCAGTGTCGTACTACTAACTGGGTAGAGGTGTTGAAATGGCACTGTACTGACACATGACATCGTACGATTGACGTGGAACCGTACTGACACGTGGCAGGGTATGTGGATTGTTGACTGGGCAGAGGTGTTGACGTGTCAATCCATTATGACACGTGGCAGGGTCATACTACTAACGTGTCAGGTCGTACCGACACGTGGCAATCTGACTGGAATGGTGACTGTGCAGTGGCCGACTATGCAAGGGTTTGTGCACCAATCTCGTGTTGACACGTGTCAGCATATGGGCGACAGGAAGGGGGTCACGTGGCCCAGCTAGACATCGCCATGTGGCACCCTGTGATTAGTTGTAATTGCAAAAAGTTTTTGGACTCCACCGGAGTCGAACCCGTGACCTCCGGGCGTGGTATAGACTTGGCACAGGCTGGGCTACCAGCCTGCCTGCCTGTTGGTTTTTACCTTAATATGTGTTAATTAATTTAAGAGTTACGCCAAGGCTTGTCTGGGGAGAGGAAGTGGTCGGGGCTTAGCTCCACCCCAAGTCACATCCATACACGTGACCAAGGTCTAACCTTAAGCGCCCAGGTTCCGGACCAGCGTTAGGACCCGGTCCCATGGAGCCCATGCGACCAGGACTTCTGTTGGGTAGGGGCTAGCGCTAACAGTGCAACAAATTCACCCACAAGCCTAGGATGATAAACGAGCTGGGTTTTGGCATGGGAAACGCCCGTGATCCTGGTTAGTCACGCACATGTGTGTTTTGGTGAACAAAGACAACAAGAATTTGGGAAAATTTTCCAGGGAGTGGTTTCTTCTTAGTTTTTGGCCAAACCAGGTGTAAGAAGAGCCCAACTAGCGGTTTTTGGATGTTCTTGAGCCATCTAAAAATCATTCTGAGCCTTGTAAAGAACCTATTTTGACAGTTTGAGCGTTAATGGAAAAGATCCAAGGGAAACTGGACTGGGATGTAAGGCCCAAGTGAGGGGTGAACTACTTCATCAAAAATGTTGTGTTAAAGGATTTGTTTGTTGGTTTTTATGTCTATTTAAGCAACTTAGAAATAAGTAAAAACTCATTAACAAAACATGGTTTTAACTTGGCCCTTTTACTGAAGCACGTACCATTCATACTTGCAAAAATTATACACACAAGCCTCTTCATTATCAAATCAAGAGGTCAATTAAATTACCAACCATTGTTCCAGAAATCCATTACAATATTCATCAATATCTAAATCCATATACACAAATTTAACTAATTACAAATACAATTTATAACATAAGTACCATAACCGACGAATGGATTATTGATGTTCTTCGACAGCTAGTGATTCCTCCTTGCTCTCGCTTTCTAATCATTGAGACCTCACCGGTACCTCCCAGCCAGCACTAGGGGTACTCTTCTTCCCCCTTAGGCCCCCCGAGCCGCAAAGGGGCCACACACACAAAACACGAGAAAAATCTAGCTCCCAGCTTACCTCGTAAGGTCAAGCTACCACTCCTTCTCAGGTTGGGTATCCCAACTCTCACAACTAAAACTGGTCAAAGAAATTCCAACAACATAACTTTACTCATACCCGTCAAGATCCATTCATCCTCTCAGCCATTTCCTTTATAGAAATTTTCTTAGTGACAACTTCCCATGCACATTTAATTTGTTTTTTAATAATTTAATTATGAATTATTTCCCCCATACACTTGTTACTTGTTCCCTTAGTTGCACTAATAAATCTATAATTTAATTAAATTAATTGTCAATTTTCCTCACTCATCCTAAAAGCGCTTCTAAATTCACTCCTAGTTGTCCCTTTATTCCCTTTATTTCCTTTTGATGATTGATGCCTTTCTAAAACTTAGTGGTGTTTAATTTAGAAAAGTTCTTTAGTTAGACTACACTAGATACCTTTCTATGCTTCCACATTCTTTTTACAATTATTTTATTTCTTATCTTAGTTTCCAATTTGGCATTCTTTTGCACACAATTATATAATTAATCTTTAGATATAAATTTTTACTCTTACAATTCCTAATTTGATTTTTCTTCATTCCCCAACATTTATTAAATTTATCCAAGGGTGCCACTCGCCTTTGTTCAAGTTTTATTTACGCGATGTGCCCTTCAAGACGCACTACGTTCTCCAAGGGTGCCACCGGACGTTGACTGGTTTTGGTAGTTGTCCAACCCTTGGAGTCAATACCCCATCAAGCGACCTTGTTAGAGACTAAGGGCCTCTAAGCAATAAGGACCCTGCCTTATTGTGCACCCCTTATAATCTTCGTGAGCGACTGTCTCAGTCTTCTTTCACGACATCGTGGATATCTCGAACTAGGTAATCGTTAACCTACAATTTGAGCCACAACAAGAGTGCCAGTAGGTTGTGGCAGGGCTGTTGCCACACCTCTCCCTCAATATCCGGTTGTTGTGCATGGCCCCTTTACTCCTTATGTGAGTCTGATTAGCAAGCACTTGTCAGCCTGCATCCATCAACGAAACATGTCAATGATCCATAAACCACATCATAATATCCTCAATCATATGTCACATATGCATAAGTGAAATATCCAAACCAACACAATCCACTCCCTGACTCGATCTAGAGTCCAAGGAGGTCCATTGATGCCATTGACATCCTCAATCTGTCAAGTGTTCTGCACACTAAAGAGAAACCCATCAATAACATTTGTCTATACATAGATATCAAATGACATAACATCATAATCCAACAATATCATCATTAGTATCCATAAGTGAAACAAACAACCATATACTAAATCGGATCACTTGCACGCAAGTTTCCTTAAAGAATAACTCAAATCATGTGCGCGCAAGAGTAGGATGTTACATACACCCCTCTTGTTTTAAACTTCATCCTGAAGTTTCATAGTATATATGTGCAATAAATAAAGTATCTAACAAGATCTAAATGTCTAACTATCAAACAAAAATGTAAATTGTTGGTGCATATCATATGTGTCCTCCCAGGTAGCCGAGTGTGGACTATAATTGTCCCATTGGACCTTGACCTTATCGAATGTTCGATGCTATAGTTGTCGAATGCGATGGTCCAGAATGTGGATTGTCTTCACCGTGAGCGCACCCTCATCTGACACCTACAAAGAACTCATGTCAATCACATGTGTAGGATCACTAACATAATGTCTCAAAACAGATACATGAAAAACATCGTGCATATGCCTCAAAGAATCAGGCAAGGCTAGTTGATAAGCCACGGGCCCTTTCTTTTCCACAACTTTGAAAGGTCCCACAAACTTAGGAGAGAGTTTAGCACCCTTTCCAAACTTGATCGAAATCTTGTGCGGTTTCACCCACAATAAGACTCGATCACCAACTTCATAACTACAGTCAACGCGATGTGCATCGACATAACTCTTCTGCCGATCTTGCGTCTCTTTAATCCTTTGTCTTATCGTTTGCATTTGTTCTTCCATTTCTTGGATCACTTCGGGTCCTACTAGGACCCCATCCTCAATTTGATCCCAGCTTAAAGGCATCTGACACGGTCGCCTGTAAACAAACTCGAATAGCGCCATCTTTATGGTGCTTTGATAGTTGTTGTTGTTAGCAAACTCTACCAGTGGAAAGAACACTTCCCAATGCTTCTGTTGGTCCATCACATACATACACAACATATCTTCCAAGATTTAGTTCTTCCTTTCTATCTGCCCATCTGTTTCTAGGTGATACGTGGTACTAAAGTTAAGTTGGGTTCCCAAGGCCTTTTGGAAACTAGTCCAAAATTATCCTATAAACACCAATCCTTGATCGGATATGATCCTCTTAGGCATACCTTTCAATCTCACAATCTCGTTGATGAAAACTCTAGCTATGTTTAGTGCTTGATACATCATACACATGGGAATAAAATGTGCACTCTTAGTCAGAGTGTTAACCACCATGAAAATCAAGTTGTGCCTCCTTGCCGTCAACAACAAACCCACAATAAAGTTCAGCGAAATGACCTCCCATTTCAATTCCAAAATTGCGTGTGGCTGTAGTAATCCTGCTGGATGTCTATGTTCATCCTTCACTTGTTGACATTCTAGACATATCGCCACATAGTTGACTATGTCTGCCTTCATTCCTTTCTAGAAGAATAAGGATTTAAGGTACGCCCTCATCTTCGTGACTTCTGGGTGAGCCATTTACACTGCTCTGCCTTTGTCGTGAGTTCAAGTCACTTTGCGTAAAAATGTGTTGCAAACCATAGTGGTCTATTTTTAGTTCGAATTTCTGTCCAATCAGGTAGTGTCTCCACACTCTCATGGAATACACAATGGCCAATAACTCTAAATCGTGCGTCACATAGTTCTCCTCATGCTTTCTTAACTTCCTTGAGATGTAAGCGATCACTCAACCGTCTTGCATCACGAATCTACCTAAGCCTTCCTTGAATGCGTCTGTGCATACCAAGAAGTCCTCGTCCATATTAGGAACTTTTATTATGAGGGTTGTCGTCAACAACTCCTTGAGCCTTCGAAATGGTTTCGCACATTTCTCGGTCCAAAAAAACTTCTTGTTTTTCTTTTGCAATTCCGTAATCAGATTTGGTATCCTCAAAAAACCTTCGACGAACCGTTGATAATATCTAGCTAAGCCCATGAAACTACGTACTTTTGGTACGTTCATCGATGAAGGACATTCCATAATAGCCTCTACCTTCGCTGTATCCACAATGATACCTTCGTTGGAGATAACATGCCTTAAATAATGAATCCTCGATTGATAAAAAGAGCATTTCGACAGTTCTCGTATAATTTGTTCTCTCGTAAACACTGTAGTACCAAGCACAAATGTTCCTCACGTTCTTTCGTCGTTCAAGAATATATCAAAATGTCATCAATGAATACTTGAACAAACTAGTCCAAGTATTCGCGGAACACCCCATTCATCAAGTTCATGAATACCCATGGGGCGTTTGTCAGTCCAAACGGTAAAATGGTAAACTCGTAATATATGAACCTTGTCTTGAATGCAGGCTTAGGAACGTCTTCCTCTTTGATTTGTAACTGGTGATACCCTAATCTTAAGTTGATCTTTGAAAACATCATCCCGCCTTTCATTTGGTCAAACAAATCGTCTATTCTTGGTAATGGATACTGGTTTTTTATCATTGCCTTGTTCAATTGACGATAGTCAATGCAAAGTCTCCACAACCCATTCTTCTTTCGAATGAAAATAACAGGTGCACCCCACGGTGACACACTTGGACGTATAATTCCTAGGTCCAACAACTCTTTCAGTTGCATTTTCAACTCCTATAACTCAGGGGTTGACATCCGATAAGTTGTCCTTGTTATCGGTTCAATTCCAGGTTTTAAGTCGATGGTAAATTCCAGCTCTCTTTCGGGCAACAAACCTAGTAAATCTTCTGGGAACACGTTCGCAAACTCTCGTACTACCGGAAGGTTTTCTAATCATTCCACCAATCCCTTGTCATTCATTGCTAGGATTTCATATAGCTTGCATCCCTTGCAAATGCGCTTCCTTAGCTGCAGGGACGAGATGAACATTAGGGAAACTCCCTCGTTTCTTCCTACAATGACATGTCTATGTCCCTTGTCATCGGTCAAACTCAATTGTTTCGTCTTATAGTTGAGTATCACATAATGTGATTCCAACTAGTCCATACCAATCACGATGTCATAAGATCCTAAGATCGTGAAATGCAGGTTGGCCTTTGTTACAAAATCTCTCAGGTTGAGGCTACAGTCTGTAATCTTTGATCCAACCTTCTGCTTAGCTCTCGAAGTCATTTCCATGTATCTAAACTCGTCTTGTTCGACTACCTTTACCTTAATTCTTTTTAGCACTGCACCAAAAATAAATCTCTATGTAGCACCAAGATCTATCAAAATACTAAAGGTCTAGTCAGCGATGGTACCTGACGTCTCGAGCATAGTAGACTAGTGCTTGGCCTAGCGGTTATTCACCACTGCATGAATCCGATGGGCCTTGCCCAAATCTCCTACTGTAGTGTGTATGGTTGACCCGGTTGCTCTAGCCCTCTCAACCGAACAATCACACTGGTAATGTGGCTCTCCACATGTCCAACATCTGACCTTCAAACCAATACTCATGGTCCCTGAAGTAGAAGTTGATGGCCCACCAGCTTGGAACCCTGGTATGTTCTGTTGAACATGCATGAATTGTTGTTGTTGTGGATGACGCTTCTACTAGTGTTGTGGTCCTTTGTAGGGAGTCCACTGCTGAGGCGTCGGTCGTCGTGGTGTCGTGAACACGAATCCTCTTGGAGTGCCTCGATACACTAATGGAGGACTAGTTGGTGTTTGATGCTGTTGCACACCAGATGTCACATGTCCCATCAGTCTCGCAAGAGTCCCGCTATGACCCCCGCTGATCAGCTCTTCCTCAGCTATGAGGGCCTTCTGAACAACATCATGCAACGTCTGAGGCATTAGGATCCTCACTTTCGCACAAATGTTGACGTTAAGGTCGAACACAAACTTGTTTACCTTGAGCTTCTCGATGTTCAGATGTGGAGCATACCTAAGCAATTCCATGAAACGAGCCTCATACTCAGGCACCGTAAGACCACCCTGTCATAAGGCGTTGAACTCATTGAGTTGGCACTCAATGAATTCCTCAGACAAATACCTCTCTTGGAACCGCTCCTCGAACAGTTCCCATGACACGTCTTCGACGACCATGTTTAGCTATGGCAGGAGCATCTTCCACCATAGAAGAGCGCTCCCTTTCAGCTAAAAGACTGCCATGCATACTTTCATGTTGGAGGTATAGTCGCGAAGTGCAAATAACATCACCATGTTCTGCAACCATGCCTCAGCGGCTGCGTCGTCTGTGGCATGCAATAACTTGGGAAATTTGACCTTCTCTAGTTCTCAGTGAACGTTACCAGTACCAGCTGGGGCACGCTGTGGACCCTCAGGGGGTACAGGGGCCCTAGCCTCATCTCTATCCAGATGACTAATTCGGGCCTTTCACATCATCTGAAAGGACTGCATCAACCGAACCACATCCCCCACAACAATCTGCTCATGTCCAATGACTTGTTGTTCTCCTTGGGGGTTAGAACTTGCTGGCATGGATGCTACTCGAGGCGTCACGACTCCTCCCCTAGCACCACGTCGTCTGGCTCCACGACGTCCTCTAGCCATGATTACCTGCATGGACAAATTTACTTTTATTAGCGATAAATTATTAATCAAGGGTTTAATACAGTGGAAGGCATAGTGATCCCAAGTCACGGGGTTGAACCTGGCTCTGATACCATATGCAACGCCCCTCTGTTACGCCTAAGAAAACGTGAAGCACAATAGGTAACTTTTATTTTTTTAGTATAAGGAAAATTGGCGTCAACACATAATTCAACAACACATAGTCAACAACACATAGTTTCGTATTGCTGATGTGGCAGTCTCGTACTGTCGACTAGGCAGAGGTGCTGACATGGCACCGTACCGACATATGGCACTGTACGACTGACTTGGAACCGCACTGACACATGGAAGTGTACATGGATTGTTGACTAGGAAGATGTGCTAATGTGTCAGGTCGTACTGACACGTGGCAGGGTGATACTGCTGACGTGTCAGGCCATACCAACAGATGACAGTCTGACTGGACTAGTGACTGTGCAGTGGCTGACTGTGTTGGGGTTTCTAGAACAATCTCATGCTGACACGTGTCAACATATGGGAAACGTAAAGTGGGCCACATGGCCCAGCCAGGGGCTACCACGTGGCACCCCATGATTGGTTGCAAATGAAAAAAAAATTAGACTCCACCGAAGTCGAACCTTCGGGCTTGGTATAGACTTGGCATAGGTTGGGCTACCAGCCCACTTGTTGATTGGTTCTTACCATAATATGTGTTAATTAATTTAAGAAATGCACCAAGGCTCGTCCGGGGAGAGGAAGGGGTCGGGGATTAGCCTAGCCCCAGGTCACATCCATACACATGACCAAGGTCTAACCTTAAGCTCGCGGGGTTTGGACCAGCGTTAGCACTCGGTCTCATGGAGCCCATGCGACCAGGACTTACGTCATATAGGGGCTAGCGCTAACGGTGTGACAAATTCACCCACATGCCCGAGATGTTACAGGAGCTGGGTTTTGGCATGGGAAACACCCATGAGCATGGTTAGTCACACACGCATGCATTTTGGCGAACAAAGACAACAATAATTTGGGGAAAATTTCTAGGAAGTGGTTGCTTCTCGGGTTTTGGCAAAACTAGGTGCAGGAAGAGCCCGTCCAAGGGTTTTTGGACGTTCTGGAGCCAATGGAGCCATCTAAAAAGTATTTTGAACCTTGTAAAGCACTTATTTTGATAGTTTGAGCGTTAATGGAAAAGATCCAAGGGAAACTTGACTGGGATGTAGAGTGCAAGTGAGGGGTGAACTACTTCATCTAAAATGACGTGTTAAAGGGTTTGTTTGTTGGTTTTTATGTCTGTTTAAGCAACTTAGAAATAAGTAAAAACTCATTAACAATAAAGTATTTTAACTTGGCCCTTTTACTCAAGCACATACCATTCCTAGTTGCAAAAATTATACACACAATCCTCTTCATTATCAGATCAAGAAGTCAATTAAATTACCAACTACTATTCTAGAATTCCATTACAATATTCATCAATATCTAAATCCATATACATAAATTTAACTAATTACAAATACAATTTATAACATAAGTACCGTAACCGACGAATGGATTGTTGATGTTCTTCGGCAGCTGGTGATTCCTCCTTGGTCCTGCTTGCTAATCGTTGAGACCTCACCGGTACCTCCCAGCCAACGCTAGGGGTATTCTTCTTCCCCCTTAGCCCCCTAAGATGCGAAGGGGCCATGCACACAAAACCAGAGAACAATCTAGCTCCCAACTTGCCTTGCAAGGTCAAGCTACCACTCCCTCTCAAGCTGGGTATCCCAACTCTCACAAGTAAAACCAGTCAAAGAAATTTTGGCAGCATAACTTTACTCATACCCGTCAAGATCCATTCCTCCTCTCAACCATTTCCTTTATATAATTTTTCTTAGTGACAACTTGCCATGCACATTTAATTCGTTTTTCAATAATTTAATTAGGAATTATTTCTCCCATACACTTGTCACTTGTTCTCTTAGTTGCACTAATAAATCCATAATTTAATTAAATTAATTGTCAATTTCCCTCACCCATCCTAAAAGCGCTCCTAAATTCACTCCTAAATTCACTCCTAGTTGTCCCTTTATTCCCTCTATTTCCTTTTAATGACTCACACCTTTCTAAAACTTAGTGGTGTTTAATTTAGAAAAGTTCTTTAGTTAGACTAGATACCTTTCTATGCGTCCACATTATTTTTACATTTATTTCCTTTCTTATCTTAGTTTCCAATTTGGCATTCTTTTGCACACAATTATATAATTAATCTTTAGATATAAATTTTTACTCTTACAATTCCTAACTTGATTTTTCTTCATCCCCCAACATTTATTAAATTTATAATTTAGTTTTAGTCTTCTTACCCACTTTAGGCTTAGGCTCAAATTTTTAAAGTAGGCTTAAATTTTTTTTTAGCATATTTTATAATTAATAAAAATTTACCCATTTAATAAATATTTTAAGTCTGATTATGTCAAAGAAAAAAATGTTTTCTAGGCACCTAGGTTCATTGACTCACCTTTATTAAAAATCGCGACGTGCCCTTCAAGACGCACTGCGTGTTCCAAGGGTGCCACTCATCTTTGTCCAAGTTTTATTTACGCGATGTGCCCTTCAAGACGTAGTACATGCTCCAAGGGTGCCACTCACTTTGACTGGTTTTGGTAGTTCTCCAACCCTTGGAGTCAATACTCCATCAGGTGACCTTGTGAGAGACTAAGGGCCTCTAAGGACTAATGATCCTGCCTTATTGCGTGCCCTTTAGAATCTTCGTAAGAGTCTGTCTCAGTTTGCCCTCACGGCATCGTGGATCTCTCGACCTAGGTAATTGTTAACCTACAATTCGAGGCACGACGGGAGTGCTAGTAGGCTATGGCAGGGATGCTGCCACACCTCTCCCTCAATATCCAGTTGTTGTGCATGGCCCCTTTACTCCTTATATGAGTCTGATTAGCAAACACTCGTTAGCCTACATCCATCAACGAAACCTGTCAATGATCGATAAACCACATCATAATATCCCCAATCATATGTCACATATGCATAAGTGAAATATCCAAACCAACAAAATCAACTCCCTAACTCGATATGGAGTCCAAGGAGGTCCATTGATGCCATCGACATCCTCAATCTGTCAAGTGTCCATCACACTCAGAAGAAACTCGTCAATAGCATCTGTCTATACATATATATCAAATAACATAACATCATAATCCAATAATATCATCATCATAATCCATAAGCGGAACATACAATCATATACTAAACCGGATCACTTGCACGCAAGTGTCCTCGAAGAATAAGTCAAATCATGTGCATGCAAGAGTGGGATGTTACAAGGCATCATTGGTTAGCTGAACAGGAGGTTCAGGGAAATCAACAATACTCAAATGTGAATGTAAGGGAGGATTAGGAGGTGTTCAGGAGGTGGCAATGCAAGATGTCCAACAATAATAAGGTAGTCGTTTTGCACCAATTGATTGAACTCTCCAGAATCGACATCAAAATGAATTGATAATATCAACTTCTTGTTTCTTCCTTGTTGCCCAAAAACATTAGGCACTCTTCTTCTCTGGCCCTTGTTACCTCTGTTTCAATTGCGGTTACTTCCCCAACTGAAAAATCTAATCTATATGCATCATTATTCCAATTAGTAAAAATACAAGTCACAATATATCAAGCATCTAATACAATTTTTGCCTGAAATGACTTAGCTATGGCTCTGAAAAAGACAAAGTAATTCAAGCATGCAAGGGAACAATGAGTGGGAATGAAGGAAATCAAGGAAGCAAAACCATATTCTATCAGGCAACCTTCTCAATATTTTTCTTTCAAAAATCTCATCTACACATCCCTTTACAAAATTTCTTCATAAAAACAGTGAATTATTTCTTTGAACGTGGGAAATGAGTGACAAATGAACAAATAAATGACAGGGAAACAATGGCAAAGGGAGTTGTAATTAGAGAAAAATGATATGAGATTACAAGATTGCATGAAAATTTCATGTTCATTGTCTATAAATAATCAATCATTTATGCTCATAACCATGTATAACTCTCCATTGTAAATCTAAAAATTTGTGTAAAGTTCTTTTCAAAAAGTTTATAAATATTTTTTCTAAAACATTCATGAGTGCCCAGATTATTTCTTTTGTCCACACTATACTTCCAAACTACATAATGATATAAGTTTAATGCATCCAAATCAAAATAATAAACTGCCCACGTATCATGCTTTGACCAAAAGAATAAAGTCAATGCCATATAGAGTCTTCCATCATAAATCAATCTAATAGAAAATGCTTCTCGTAATCAATTACATAAACAAGGGGAAAATATCATCAAATTAAAATGAAGTATGATTTGGGAAATATGGGAATAGTGCCTCGAAAGTGATAAATGACGTGGGGGTAATGCCATGTTTATGTAAAATAAACTTTTCATCTATATATTAAACCTTTAATCCTTTGCCACATATGCATTAGTATCTTTATACTTAACAACTCAAAAACTTTTTGAATGGTCGGTTGGTAACTTTTAAACTAGTGCCTACTCATTTAAAGGAAAACCATGCTCTCAATATTATGACTATTTGTGGACAGTTGCAAAGGTTTGTATGTGATCCAAAAAGGATCCAGAGAAGACTAAGGACAACGCAAAACTCACAGAAGAAACTTAGGAACCCTAGAATGGCCTCAGTACACAGAAAAAGGGAAAAAATTCAAAGTCCTCAAAACTCAGTGAAAGTGACATCATTGTGAAGAGTGCATCGCAAGCTTTCCAACGACACAAACGGCTTGTCAAATGGTGTTATAGAACGAAAAATATTCGCGGTTAAAGTTTGGTCAACCTAGCCTAGTCAACAGGGGATGAGTCAACATCTGTACTGCCGATGTCAACATCAGTACAAATGACGTCAACATTCATACAACATACATGGCACACGCAGGAGGCGACACATGTCATGATGATGTCAGCATGACGTAAACATGGTGACATGGAAGCACTAGAGATTGCCACGTATCACTCATATTTGGCCTTTTCGGGTCATTTCGTAGACCAGCAAAAATGTGCCATGTGGCAGTCCGTATAGCCATGTGGCATAGCGTACGGTGACATGGTAGGTCATACACTGACATGGCAGGTGATTGTATAGTTG
>JZKD02S2029551.1:333885-351415 GCA_000966675.3 Picea glauca | reverse complement strand
AACCATGTTCTTTGCAAATTTCACAAGTTCCATGCTTAATGCCACCATGATGCAGAGAAGTGAAACATAGTTACCATAACTTGACGTTTTCACAAACTCACATACACCACACTCAAATGTAAACAAACATTTTGCATCATTCGAACATGTGTGTTGATAAACACCATAACAACTTTGGATCAATATAACATTGCCTCGAAACACCATAACTGAAATAATATTATGCCAACATGTTGAGGGAAATGTTATGTCTAAAAAAGCCACTTTAGTGTGTTTTCTCCTAGGGGACCCCACCTATTATTATTTCATAATAAATACATATAAGCTTTGCAATAATTTGTAGGCTTTTATAGTAGATGACTAATTTTGAGTTAACAGGTAGCATCTCTATTCCACAAATACAGGCTACCCAACATTACTATGCATGCATCCAATGGTGCAACTTCACATTCTACTTCATCAACATAGCTAGCACTAATGGCAAACTTGATTTTACATCTCTGAGTGATTATCGTAACAATTTTCCCTTGCAACCATACCGGTGAACTTGGCTACACTAGGTCATGGGTTTCTAGACCAAGCTCATGAACTAATGTTTCATAAACCATATAAGATTGAGAAGCATTGTCAACCAAGACACTTACCTTCTGGTTCTTCACTTAAACTTTGATGTGGGATAGTGCATGTTTATCTCCACTCACCTTTAGCTGTTGCGATGTGGTGCAACTTCGTCCAGGTTAGAGATAATTTCTACCACTACTTATTTTATCTCGGTGGTTGTCTTTGCTTTCCCCTTGTACTTTAGCCACTTTGGATGGAACTCAGGATGAAGTTTCCAACACTTATCTTTTGCCTGCCCGTCCACACTGCAATGTTTGCAGTGCCTATTAGGATCTCTCCGTTTTTTGGATGTGGTTGCCATATTCTTGTCTCTTTTCTTGTTGTTTTCTTCTTGGCCCATGTATTGCTGCCCCTTCCTGGAGTTTGCCTCTTCTTGGAGTTTGCCCCTTCTCGGAGTCTAACTCAATGTAGAAATATTTCTTGCTCAACTCATCTATGTTTTTCACAACATGATGTTGTAGTTTCCTTTAGATATGGTTGAAACCTCCAACGTACTTCACCACCATTGTTGCTCTTCTAGAGAGATACCCAACCTGATGGCCTGCTTCCTGAATTCAAAAGTGTATTCTTACACTCCTTATCCCTGTTGTTGCCAAAGATACTGGCTCTTTATGAGATACTCCTCTTCATAGAATATGGGATAAAATTATGACTTTAGTAATGCCTTGAAGTCCTATAATTTTATAACCATGGGGTTCTTTCTTATCATCAATCTATCCACACAACTCTCCCACCATAGAAAAGCATGTCTAGTCATATTCAAATGGGAAAAGGAAATATGTTGTGTTTCTTGGATTTGATAAGGAGCAAAGTAAACTTCCAATTTTTTCAACCAACTATAAAAGACTTCAACAATAGTTTGTCCATCATACATGGGTATTTCAAGTTTTGCTTCAACTTTGAAAGGAATATGGGAAGATGAAGAAAAATAATTATTTTTACCTAAATCATTGCATATTGGCTCTTCTCGTTGTGGCTTTTCTTATTCATGTTTAGTTTTTGTTGAGTTTTCTTCCCTGCCTTTCTTCACCAACAACCGCGTCACCAATTCCATTAATGTAGCAATGCTTTGTTCAAGTCGAGCAAATCTGACCTCCATGTCTTGTTTTTCTTAAGGACTCCATGCCATTGATCATCCTCTGCTTCTTTGTAGGCACAAAAACAATGTTTTTCCACAACTTTGGTATTAATTGCGGGTGTTTACCATGCATATATTCTCCAAGTCTTCGAAACCTGCTATGATACCAGATGATTCATAATTGAGGCATTGAGAGTCCACGCAATTCACCAATATGGATTTTTTTTTTCCTTTTTGGTTCACGACGCGAAGCTCGTTACATCCATAGTAATCCCTACCAAAATACGAAGAACATAGGAGGGTCAAGAATTTCGATAATATATTGGCTCATAGAGAGCAACATGTCGCATAGATGAGACTCGAACCTGGGTGGGGAGGAGAAAACTCCCCACCCCAACTAATTGAGCTACAACCACTTGACCACCAATATGGATTCTTAATGTGGAATTCAATTATTTCTTTATCGGGCTAAGAACATGTTAATTTGTCCTTCATTGATCAACGTGAAATTCTACCAATCAACCAACCAACACTCTACCCATTCATAACACCAATGATTGCAGGTATATCCCAGGCAAATTTTTAAAAGATCAAGTCTATAATTGAAGCCATTTACACTTTTTTTAATCAATGGAAGATATTTATTTCTAAGTTACAAGACAGCATTACATGACCCATGAAGTCTCAAAAATTTATTTTATTTATTTATATGGTTAGATATCTGGGTCTCCACATCCTTTTATAGGAACAAAGCCAATCTGAGGCAAGCAGTAGACCCAACAAATCTTTGTATCGAGCTAGCCAACAAAATAGAATGAAGGCAAGAAATAGAGTCATTGAGAAAGTTACAATTCACACACCAAAAAAAATAAAATCGACTAGATGGCACCCATTCCTTTCAGCATGCGCTAGGTGCCTTGGTTGTACAGAGTTGCCAATGCAATGTAGTGAATTATGGGAATGCTAGACCATATCAAAAAACATGGTTTCAATATATCAACACAATTGAGAGTGTAGAACGTAATATATAGATTAAGCACACAAAGATAGTTGCATGTTGAGGCTCCACACTTGGAAATGGGATTGTATCATAATGTTTTGTAGCTAGTTATTCACAAGGGCATGATGACCCACAATAGGTGAACACCAAAACAGATCAATTGTTGTGTTTAAGATAGAGGGAAATCAAAATGATGCATGCTAGAGGAGTGTTATAAGTTGCAAACACATTTTATAATTTGTTGTAGCTCATAGAAAAAAAAACATTCATAATTGATACATCCATTGCACAAAGCATTCAAGCACATAAGAATTTAATAAACAACATCAGTGCCATGAAATCAAAACCATTACACACATATTTCAACATCAGATGGGGATTTTGATTATTCTTAGGAGGAAATTATAGAGGAGTGAGCTATACACAGAGTTTGTGTACTGTAACTCGCCATCAAGAACAAAATTATATATGGCCATGACTTAGAGACACCTTCGCTCAATGTGGACATCCTCCTTGACTCCTTCATCCACTGAACTTCGAGGAGATTTCACTCTTCGAGCTCTCATATATACAAACTTCCCAAGTTCTCCTTCCTCCTCCTTCAAAACAACCTTTGTTGTTTTAATGGGATGCCCTTGGAAGGCCAACCATCATAATGGTTCATTTCCCCTTCCAAATTAGCCCAAAAGGAAAAATAGCACAAAAATAAAAAGGATATGTTTATTACAACATTTACAAAAGGTTTGTCAAAGATCTAATGCAGATCATCTTCGGTTTTCTTCTTCTTGCCTCCTACTCCATTGACACTATACCTATTTATTTGCCTTCGTTTAGGGCTTGGCTCACCAAGGGCCTCATGCTTTCCTTTTTCTTGGAGGAATTTCCACTTTGATTGTGTATTGGGACTAACAAGGGTATAAACATCATCATGGCAAGAAGGTTCCTTTACCTTCCCACTAGAACCATGGTTAGGAATGGGTAAGTCATCACTTCCCTTATCCTTGATAAAATTCATTCATTATCATCAACTCCCTTTGCCTGTGTTTTGTCTTTGGGAAAGATGGAACTATAATAGATGGCTTTCATGTGAGTTTTAAACAATCTTTGAGCATTAAAGCCTCAAACTACATGTGCTTCCTTCAACTCAAAAGAAGTCAAAGCATGATCCATTAAGGCCAAATGTGATATGCATCTTGGATTTTATAGAAGTGGAAAGGGGCTCTATGTCTCAAAAAGGTTGATTACCAATATCGTAATGGGTCTATGTCATAATTTATGTCTGCCCTCAGCACCAACCTTTCAAAAGAATTAGAGAAAACCAAGGAAAAGACTAGGTAAAAAGGCACAAAAAATCTCTCGGTCTTCTCAAAAGTTACAAATTGGTGGGCAATCTCAATTTAAATGAGAAACCGAAGATAATATTCATGTACAAAGTATAATAAATGACATGTAAAACATACTTCGACACCTGTGTTGTAGTCTCTTGGCCAACTAGTTGAGAAAAGAGCCAAGCCAACCCTTAATAAGGTTTGGCTAGTTCACTTAGCTCGATTTGCTATGCCCTGGAAAATTTCGATGCAAGTTGTGGAGGTAATTCTTTTAGAATACCATAGCCACCATCATGTGCATCCAAGAAAGCATTGGCTTATATACTTTGAAAAGCCTAGTTGGCTACCAAAGACAAAGCATCCTTTTGAAAGTCAAAGGGTGAGCGACATATGCATCTTCCCTCCCTCTTTCAACTTCACCAACCTATGCTTAGAGTCAAAATGCTTAGCACACCAATGCACTACTTATCTAAAATCAAATACCTTTGCCATGCAACTAGTGTTTGCAAGTCTTGATGTCCACAACATATTTTCATCTTGATCTTCTTATGGCATTTCAAAATATGAGTTATATGTTGTGGTCTAGTGGAAATCTTTGTTTCTCTAAGTCGATGAATTGAGAGGGTCTCTGTAAAAGGGCATCAATTATAATTTGGGTGTCATTCTTCTTATCAAATTTTTTCTAAAGTTTCTAAATGCAAACCTTGAACCTTGCACTACTAAACTTTTAATTGTTTTCAAATAATTGTGCAAAGCAATACATCCATCAAATCTCATGGTATGTGAGAAATTTTTTCATAAGGTAACCTATCATTGCTTAGTAGTCGTTGTAAAAGGTTTATTGAAAATGCCACATGTCAATATAAGGGGTAGTCACTTGTGATTCAAAGTAAATACAGAGGGAAGGGGTGAAGATAGGAGGTAGGATAGTGGAATGAATCATAACAATCTCCTCTACATATGCATGTTAAAAGGTCATGTGGAGTGATAAATGCAAGACACAAAAAATGGAGGATTACAATAGGATTTGGCAATCACACAAAAAAGTAGGGTAGAAATGAGGAGTGAGGGAGTGTGGAGATATGAAATATTTCTCATGAATTTTCACATACACATTGTTATTTCAGTGTCAGATGTTGGATGTAGGACAAGGAAGTGGGATAGGAAAAAGACAAAAGGGAGTCAATTGACTTATGTATATGCATGGAAAATTTGATGCGGGATGCAAAAACCATTGATTCAAAAGGATCTCCCACATTGAGGGACTTAACACATTTTCCATGTCTTCTCTAGAATTTTTAGAAAAGTTCTTCTTGCATTTTTTCCATTGATCATATTTTCCCAAAGGCATTTCAAGGTCACCAAGGCACTTTAAATGGTGAAAGAGCTAAGGAACCTCAGATGAGAAAAGGGAAAATGAGGCATGAGGAAAACGTTATTGACAATGAAATATGTCCAACTATTTTTCTCAATGTGTTTTAATTTATTCCAATCACCATTGTGTATAGTGATGTGAAACATATTGTTGTTGCAATGTAGTTTTGCTTTGCGTTGGTGGTGCAATGACGTAGATGAAATGCACTAGTAACTAGTGCATCTAATAAATATAAATGCACAACCATAGTTGATGAGTTAGCTTATGTCGATGTATTTAATTTTTTTCTATACATCACATAATTTATGGTGCATACAATTAAAAGTAACACATCAACATTGACTAACTAGCCTATTATGGCGATGTGTTTATATTTATTGGATGCACCAGTTACTAGTGTGTTTCATATATGTTAATGCACCACTAAAGAATGGGAAAACTACAATGCATGAAATAAACTGAGATGCACTGAGAAAAATAAACATCGTTTCTTACTTTGGCATCGCACTAACATAGATGAAAAATGTTATTCACCAGTGTGTTTAGTAAATTGAAATGCACCAAGTGTCTATACTACCATAGTGCTAGTGAAATAATATGATTAGAGTGCACCAATAAGAACATATTTAAAAATGGCAAGTTTTATAAAAAAAAAATCATCCGAGGACCCTATTTTTTAAACATAAATAACAATGTGTTTACAAAAAATTATGCACCGGTACATTTGTACACATAGGGCATCGATGTGTCTAACTATCATAGGTGCATTGAAGTTAAATTTTTTGATAAAACCTTCGCTCTCCAACCTTTGCTAAAATATTTGGTAAATGCATAATAGAGAAAAGTGCTTATGCTAAAACCTTCACAAAACCTTATTTTCCTTGTAGTGTTTTCTTATGCCCATGGGGACATCTAAAGGTAGTCCCAATGCAATCTATCTTTGGAAAGGATTCAGTGGTTATGAATGTTATAGTTTATTAATATATTGTCACCATGACACATTCTACTTATTGCATGCAAAGTGACATTTATTAAGTCCTTCATTTTCATAAAGAACTATCTATTAATTGAAGAGTTCTTCAAATGAACAATTTGCACTAAACAATGAGCACCTATAACTCTGTGTAAACCCTGTAATGTTGTCATGAGTGCATGGATGACCATCGATATATAACAGGTTCTTCCTATCAGAGTATATGGAAGTATAGTCATTCATGCACATGATATACATGGAAATGTTGTATTTGTATTTAACAATATTCAAGTAATTGGACTGACTATAAAGAGGTCCACAAAATGACATAAGTTCTACTAGGTATTAGAGAGGAACAAAATATGGAAGGATAAACAACCCAAGATTTGCAACGTCTATCTTAGACTTGGTGATCATGTAATTGTTACCAAAAAAGGAGAATTTGATCCCAACAATGGGAAATTGTAATGAAGAAAACCAAGCTCCATAAAATGTGCGATGGCAACATGTTTGGTATCTAATTTGCATTTGGATAGGAAGAGAGAAGTCTGTGTTTCCTTCTGGTAATTGAATCAGCCTCAATGTGCACTTGGACATTGTTGCTCTCACCTTGTCAACCTTTTTGGACTTCCCAATAAAGATGTTTTGGGTAGTATTGATATCGTACTTTGGCTCACTAGAACTCTCAGTTGACTCAATTAAATGAGACAAGTTGGTCAATTTCAAACGAAACACGATTGATTTAGCTTCCACTTTTCAAAAAAGGAGAACATGGAAGTGTTCCTACATGTATTTCAATGTCACATAGTAGATCCTTGATAACAATGGAAGGTATCAGACAATCAACTTGGGGTAGTCGATCATTAACATCATTGAGTAGTGTGATGTGTTGAGGGTTCACCTTAAACCCTTTACATTTTGAACAACCACATACTATTGGGGTGTCATAAAAGGGATCATGTTCATGGTGAGCTACCATGGGCTGAAAATGTTTGTTGGAAGATGGCATATCACAATTGGTGGGTAAAGTGGTTCTCCATTTTCATCATCCATTTGCATGTAGTATATTGCTTTGGATAAGAGCTTGTGATATTTTTGTATAGTTTGGAGTAGTGGAATATCCTATGCATTTGAACTCAATCCCAAATCAAGATCTTGTAAAATTCAATTCACAGTTATTCAAATGCATGTACAAAGGTACCATATATTCAATAAGATAATCAAAGATAAATACAATTTGGATTTACTACAAAGGGAAAGGCGGAACTTGGTGGAATTGGAATGATACATAATGAAGAATCCAAAGAATTAGTCATTCGATATTACAAACTTTTTCCCTTGCATCTAAACCCAAACCATATTCAACAAAACATGGAATTTCCACACAAGATGAACACCTTAAGCAACCACTGAGACAACTACATCAAAGATCTATACACATTGTTTTACATGGTTAAAACCCTCTAAGAGGGAAACAATCCATGGCCATAACCAACATGACCACTTGAGGCAATATATTAACACAAACGAAAAAATTGTACAAGAGAGTTTCTCACAATCAATCTTGAGCAAATGACCCTCCATGCTATTTGAATAGAGATCATGGACCAACCAAGTGCTAAGCGATAGATCAATATAGCCATTAGTATCGAGGAGAATATGAGTTGTTTGATCACTTTATATCTAGAACAGATCGTGAACATTGGATACATAACTACACATGCATACTACAACATACCAAAGAAACACAGTTTTACCTAAAGAAATATTAGACCAAGTTGATCTTAACTAACTCCTACGTGTCTAAATATCATAACATCCCTCCTTCAGAAACAACTTAGGATAGGATTGAAATATTTACCAAGGTGACACACTAGGAGAAAGAAGGAGGTGTCAAATCTTATCCCCCATTAATGACAACTTCCTAGACTCTTAACATAGATCAAAGTCTGGAAATCTTTTCTTTTTTAAGAGACTTTGTGAAAATGTATGCAACTCTATCATTTTTAGGGTAAAAGAACACTTCAAGAATGCAATCATGAATGAACTTTCCGATGAAGTGCATTTTTAGCTTAATGTGTTTGTTGTGCTGATGTTGAACTAGGTGTTCGTTGTGATGATGTTGAACTAGGTGTTTGTTGTGCTGATGTTGAACTACCTGTTTGGTGAGCTTGATGACACTCTTATTGTCACACTAAAGGGTAGTTGGGTGTTGTTGTTGGAATCCAAAGTTTGAAAGGATCTACCAAAGCCATAAGGCTTCTTAACTTGCATTAATTATTGCTCAACACTTTTCTTTTGTTGAAGAAAGAGCAAGAACATGGTGTTTCTTACAAGCCCAAGTGACAAGTCTAGAACGAAGGTTGAAAACATAACCTACAATAGAATTTTGATCATTAGAGTCGTCGACCCAATCAGAATCAAAGAAACCAACAAACAAAGGAGTCCCTTAAAACCGTATTGTATGCCAAATTGAATGGTACCCAAGATATACCGAAGTATCATTTTTGTTGCTTTCCAATGTCTCTCATGGGGTGTTTGCATACATTGGGAAACAAGATCAACAACAAATGAAACATTAGGATAGGTATGAGTCATATATAAGAGGCTACGAAAGCTATCCACTTTAGCATACCAAGCATGAGGAGCTTACTTAAGACTACAAAAGGATTTCTTAAGGTGACAAATAAGGCTAGAGTCATTTTGAGCACAACCATGAGGTTGTTCCATTTAGATTTCTTTTTGCAGATACCCATGCAAGAAGGTGGATTTAACATCCATCTAATGGACCTCCCATTTATGTGAGGTGGCAAGGGCCAGAACAAGTTTGATGGAATTCATTTTGGCTATGGAGGTAAAATTTTCATTATAGTCAATGCCTTCAACTTGAGAAAATCCGTTGGCAACTAACTAGGCCTTATGTCTTTCAACACTTCCATCCAACACATACTTAAGTTATATACGCCTATTTAGATCCGACCTGTTTTCTTCCTTTTGGAAGAGGTACACGATCTCATGTATCGTTTGCCATTAAGGAACAATATTCTTCATTCATTGTTGTGTCCCAATTTGGATGGCTATAAGATTTTGCAAATGTTTATGTATCATGGGTATCTAGAACTTGAGCCAAAATAGAAAAGGCTTGTTGGAACCGTGAATGTGTACAATGCTATTCTATAAGATCACCATCTTCTCTGTGTGTTGACCGAACCCATTTGGGAAGAGGTGGTGTTGGTGTAGGTTCATGTTGAATGGACTCGACTCGAGGAAGGTGAGTAGGTAGAGGTGGATTTTCATCCTCACTATAATCATTTAAAGAAGAAAATAAAATAGGATGACTAATAAAAAGGTTGGGAAGAGAAGATGGTACATGCGTTGAAGATAGCTCGTAGGTCGAAAATGGCACAAATATCAAATTAGGTTAGTAGTTTGAGATATTTTCATCAAACTCAATGTTTATTGTAATAATAATTTCATTGGAATGAGGTTGAACATGTCTATAACCTTTGACATCTTCATAATATCCAACAAAACTGCGCTTCTCACTTTTAGGTTGTAATGCTTTCCTTTTCTCATTATGAATGTGAGCCCATGCTTCACTACCAAACAAACATAAGTGGCTTATATCTGGCCTAATTTTAGTCCATGTCTCTTCCCATGTTATATTTTTTAAAGTCTTTGTGGGAGTTTGATTAACTATGTAATTGGCACAATTATTGGCTTCCACCCAATAATTAAGACTTAATCCCCTAGATTATATTATACAATTTTCCATTTCCTTTAAGGTTCAATTCGTTTTCTTAGCAACACCATTTTATTATGGTGTATATGGAACAATATGTTGCATTTCAATGCCTTGTGCAGTGTGTTATCGCACAATATGTAGCTTGGGCAAAGCCCAACCCAATCCATGGAAGTGTGACAACCACATGAGTACCTACCCACTATTACCTTAGATAAACACTCCCCTAGCTTTAGTGATGATGAAATCACCACAAGGGGGGAATCTCGGTGACCCCAGGGGGATTGAGATGGAAAGTGAGATGATGATCAATGAACACCCCTATAAGTCAATATTGGGGAAGGAATAAGGCTTGAGAATGAGTCTTGTAGATGGAGAATGGTTGCCAAGCGTTATGTACTTACAAAACAATGTTAACCCTGCCCGGAACAAGACATATGATAGATATACAAGCCTTAAATCAACGTGGATCCAACAAGAATATTTTTTGTCCCAAATTGGAGAAGTATGGAAATATATGTATCAACAACAAATGATAACCATGGTTGCAAATCTAACCATCAAAAATCAAGTACAAGATGTTGGAAATAAAGCTAATAATAACTAGTTGAACTTCCAATGATCTAGCCAATATTTTGATGATGTTCAGGGCTGCTTATTAGGTGTTATCAAAAAGTTATAATGATATCCAAGTGGTTGTAGCAAAAAATTGCTACAAAAACAATATCTAACCACAAAAATCAACAGGTAAACCACCCAACAATTAGCCAATAACAAGTAGAAGAATAACCAAGGTTTACAAGTGAATTCCAGCAGTAGATTAGAGAGCGATGAGTAAGGAAAATATGATTTTGCAGCAGCCCTAATGGCTGTAGCATTAATTTGTAACAACAAAGAGAATCACTTGGCTAAACTAGACACCCTTAGGGCACAAACAAGCTTATAACATGAAGAATAAATTCCAAGTTGAACAATTGCAATATCTCTAATTTCCACATATACCAATGCAATGATTTTATATCTCCAATGCAAAAATACTAGTGCCTTGTCAATTGGGTTATAGAGAATCTTGTGTAAGAGCTAGGGTTTGTTACTTCTCTAGGGGTGTAAGCCTTTTTACTCCCTGGAGCAAACAAAACCTAGCAAGTAAATCTAGGAGGGTGTAAGCCTTTTTACTACTCTTAGCAACCTTTGCAAAGTAGCTTATTCAAAACAATAATG
Source organism: Picea glauca (assembly GCA_000966675.3). Classification (NCBI taxonomy): domain Eukaryota; kingdom Viridiplantae; phylum Streptophyta; class Pinopsida; order Pinales; family Pinaceae; genus Picea; species Picea glauca. The sequence goes on along the minus strand of JZKD02S2029551.1, from coordinate 340,077 downwards.
ATAGATCTTAGTGGAGAGTGTATGCCTTTATACTCCTCCAAGGGTTTAGAAAAATCTAGCTTGAAACAAAAAGAGAAAAACACAATTAATGCATAAATTCCTTACCAATTCCAAGGAAAAGCATGAAGAAATCCTCTTTTACCAAGAACATTCCACCACAATAGTAAGAACAAGACATCCAAGATATAGCACCTATGTTTGTTCACCAAAAGACAAGTAATAGCATCCACAAGAGAGGTTCAAGAGAGAGATAGAGCAAAATTCCCAAGTAGTGCGAAAATTTCAACCATGCAATATGTAATTCTCAAGCGAGTTATGATCCAAATGACAAAGGGGTGACCTCTATTTATATGAGGTCACCTAAAACTCTTTTGTCTACTTTTTGAAAAGTCAACATCAAATTAGAGAGGTTGACCTCCCTATTCATCCCTTTACATATTAAAATTTAAATTTACAAAAAGAAAATCCCCTTTTAGGGATGACGACATGCCCCAAAGGGTGACGTAGGGCCTCTAGGAGAGACGTTGAGGATTTGATGAAGAACATTGGGCCTCCAAAGGCCATAAATCTTTCCACCAAATGCTCTAGAATGTTCCAAGTGTCTCTCTCTCCCCATAAAACCATGACCATGACCATAAACCATGAGAAACCCCATCAAAACCCTAAACCCATGTGACGTTTATGGCATAAGGTGTGATGCTTTAGGTCTTACAAGGACATCATTGGGGTGCAATGAGCTAGAATATGGTCATCTCATGGTGTCCAAGTTCCTCTAAAGGCGACATTCCTCTTCCTATGTGTCCAAGGAGAGGGGGTGCATCATCCAACCTATGGGCTTCATGCCCCAATGAAGGTCCAAGTGACCTTGTGCCTTCACGATCAAGCTTTCACCTGTCAAGGACCTACAAAGACAAACAAGTACGCCCTTCAAGGGTCTACAAGTCACAAGTATCATGATACATAAGCCATATCTAATAAAATAACCACCCAAACATGCCCATCAAATCCCCCCTTTTCAAAATAAAAAAATGCTCAAAGACCTTATACAACTTTCCAAATTTAGATATGGGAGGGGTGTCATAATGCCCTATGGGGTGAACCAATTCCTCGAGTAGGGGATGTTTCCAAGGAGAATCATTTATAGGTTATGTAGTGAATGTGAGGTGGATGGCGTTAGACTTCTAGGTATGGGGTTCATATTGTCTCATTTATGGGTGCCTTTGTTGAGGGTTGGCCACATCCTTTTCCTCTATTTTTTTTTAAAGAATAGTTTTCCAAGTCGTTTATTAGCCATTCATTTTGCACGTGTTTCCAAGTTGAAGACAATAAGGGGAACTAAAAAGGAAATGCATAACCCACATACGCTCTACCTTGGTTTGCATGTTTTTCCAAGTTAAAGAAAATAAGGGTAACTAAAAAGGAAATGCATAGCCCACAAATGCTCTACCTTGGAAAGCAACATTAATTAATTAGTTATTTATTTTATGGGTCCCTCACATTTTTTAGAGAGGCGTTTCATTGCTCTCGGGTTCCCAGGATGAGCTTTTATTTCATGATGTTCTTTCCAGGGCACCTCTGAGCTTAGTGGCCCCTTCTTCCCATGAAATGAGGTACATGCCTTTCTTGGGTCAATAAGCTCGAAAACCTAAAATATGGGGAAATATAGGGGAATAAGTAATGGAAAGTGGCAAGTATGAGCAGGAATGGTACGATGACCCTTCAAGGAGACCCCCCAGTAGAAACCTTTTCCTTGAGGGTGGCCAATTACTAGGAAACCATGACACTTGCCAAGGTGAAATAGGGAAAAAAGCATAATATCCAAGAAAATGTTTTCAAAATCAAGAAAGGATCCTTTGCAACATGTTCAAATGCTTCAAATATTAAAATGACACTTACCACGATACCAAACTTGTTACCTCATGAAGTAAGACCTGTTATCCACTATGGGCCAAGTTGGGTGTGGTGGATGTTGTTTCCATTAATCAGATGGTGATGTGTGGTATGATAGAGGCACATTCCTGCTCATCTACCTCTCGGTACTCCATGTATGCAACCTGAGGGCCTTGAGACATCATCTCCTTAGTTATCCCTAGAAATGGGGGATAACATAGTGTAGTAAGTTGTAAATTTGTTGTTCATATATTCACCTCCATTATCCATTCTTAACCCATGTAGTTGATGTCTAGATTGTTTTTCTACAAGGGTCTTGTAAACCAAAAATATGTCAACAACTTCACTCTTAAGTCTTAAGAAATAAAGTTAAGTGCATCTGGAGAAGTCATCAATGGAAGTTCAGAAGTGCTTGCACCTAGAGAGAGAAGGAGAAGAAAGCAGACCACACAAATAATTATGAACAAGTCGTAGAGGGGTCGAGGTGTGCCAAGAGGCACACTTGTCAAAATTGTCCTGATGATGTTTTCCATGAACACAACTGGCACAAACACCATCTGTACAAGAAACGAGAGGAAGAGTTGTCACCATATTTTGATTATATAGCTGCTACAACGAGCGATATTTTAGATGACCCAACCACTCGTGTCAAAGTTTTTTCAAATCATTACTATGAGCAATAAAAAATGATGGAAAATATGATGACCCGAAGTTTTCAAATTTGTACAACCTGGTAATATCATCAATAAATCTAATTGCTCAGACATGCTTAGGATCTTTTAAATCCTTGATTATAATTTTCTAAGGTGGAAACTCTAGTGTCTTACCTTCACCTGAATGAGTGATTTGATATACTGGTAAAAGGTTGCGGGAGAGACCCAGAACACATACTACATCATTAAAATGACCATCATCTAACTGAATTGTTCCAAACCCTTCAACACTAAGACATATACAATCACCAACAAATATTTGTTTGGTTTTATAGTCATTAAGAGCATAAAAATGGGTTTATACTTAGCCATATGATAAAATGCTCCAGAATAAATAAGCCACTCATTAGAAGAAGAAGTAGATGTTGCATTAAAGGAAAAACTAGAAGTAGAAAGGGAATGTCCATAATAGGAAGAGTTGGAAGAAGAAGAACCAATATTGGTGTTGTGCTTCTTATTTGTTGCTTCTAAGGCCTCCATCTTTTTAAAACATTCAAACTCTAGATTGCCATCTCTTCCATGAAAATTGCAATTTCTATCAGTCTTCTTACTTTTTGATTTTGGTCCTTTGTCACCATTGGGAGTAGAAGTTACATGAGAGCTTTAGGACCCTTGTTTTGCTTGTTGTTGCGAGGAATCTGCTTCTTTGGATGCTTGGATTTATCTTTCTATTGGTCCACAAAGGCGTTGTTAGATGTACCTACAGTGTTAATCACTCTAAGATGCAAGAGTTTATGTTGCTCTCTAACCAGACAATCACAAAAAAGACTCGTGTTGTGTAAGAATCCCCTCAAGCTTCATTCATGGAGTGAAAAGTAGATAACAAAACGAAATATGCACTACCAAGCTTAGCAAGAATAACATATATACCTTGGCCATCCTTCATTTATATTTTACAGTTTTTAAGTAAAATTCTAAGTGTTTTAAACTTAGATAAATAATCTTCAATGCAAGATAACTTGTCGATATTTAAATAAATTAATTGATTTTCAAGTTAGTAGGCTCAAATTTCACCGTGTTTACCAAATACAACTTCGACCAACCTATCCCAAGATTCATATGAGTCATCAATTCCTTGAAGGTGAAACCATAAATCAGGAGAGATGGATATTATGATCAATCCATGTACTTCGTCATTCTTATTTTCTCAAGTGGCTTTCTTTGCAACATCAATGAGAGATTTTTCTTTTTCCGAGGTAATCCAGTACAGTCCTTTACTTCGCAGTACATCCTCCACATGGGATTTCCATGAGAAGTGGTTGGTAGTGATAGGAAAAAGATCACTTGGATAATCCATATTACAATATGAAAGTAATATGGTGACAAAAACATAAACTAACAATATACATGGAAAGCTCTCGAAAAAATAGGCAATTTAAAAAAAAATGACATTGAAAACAGGCTTTAGATGTCAAAGTTATGTCTTTTTTTAAGAAAAACATAAAATGTAACGAATGTGCCACATGGTAGGTAGAGATTGGCCATGTGGTGATGGATGCACAATGAGGTTATTGAGTAATTTTTTCCCCTTCACTATATAACTTTGCTTATAAGCTCACTTTTACAACTAAGTTACTTATGAAGTGATCCACTTCTATAAAATAAGTGAGAATCACTTTTACAATGAAGTTACTTTATAAATTAAAGTTGCATGCAAAAAATAACTTAAAAAATAATATTAAAGTTACTTTATTGTGATTCACTTTTAATATTTAAGTAAATGCATTTTACAATAAAGTTACGAGATAACATGAAGGATCAACATTTCCAAAAAGTAATTTAAAGAAAGACTTGAACTCAAGACCTCTTACTAAATAAAGTAAATTTCAACCAAGTGAGCTAATGCAAAATGTGTAATAAATGTTATGAAGGTCGAGGTTTTTTATTTAATATATTATTTGTCTCAAAGTCTGTGCTTACCCTTGTGAAACTTAAAAATAATGGGATTAGATCTCAATCAACTTCCCCACCAAGTGCTTTTTGAGCTCACACAAAGTGCAGAGAAAAGAGGATATGCAAAAAAGAAAATGTAATCTGCTCTATTTTGATTTGTCAAGATCGTACAAAGTGCATGACAAAGAGCATACAAAGACTGGAAAGAGTAGCAAACCAAGAATATAAATGGAAAAATCAAAATATAATCAAGAAAAATAATAATTTAAAAGGGTGGGATCGAGCTTTATACCTCTGAATCTGAGAAAAAAGACCATATCTTGGGAAAACATAAACCTTTTTGGGTGAAATGAAATCATTTCCAACTAAAAGCAACATTTTAGGCACAATGAAATAGTCCTCCCAGCCCATAAATGCACATAAATAGTAGAAACCATAAGTCTTTTGATGCATGTAGCACAACAGGTTGAAGATCTCGATCAACAACAAGAGAGAGTCTTCAAATGAGCTATGATACCATGTTTGATAAAAAAAAGGTATTTCTATAAAGAATGAACACCTTAAGAAAATAAACACACGACGAGATCAAAGATCAGTACACCAGTGTTTTATGTGGTTAAATGATCCAGGTGGATATCGGTGGCCACTCACCTTTTCTGACTGGTTCAAAACAATTTTCTGGCAATTTTGGCCATTTACTATTTTTAGCAGGTTTTAACTTTCGGGGCCATTTTTAGGGCATAAATGAAGGTTTTTCGAGATCGAGATTCTCAATTATGGCCAAAGGCATGATTTAGCCCCCAAAATGAATCTCCTCGATGATACCTTTCCAACGAGATATCATACGCCTAAAATGAAGATCATATGCAAAAGTTACGACCCCGGGAAGTTGATGTACTCACTTACCCAAACGAGGCCCACATGACTTTTGGCGCTTCATCTCCTAGGGTTAGGTTTTTGGATGTCTAGGGTTTTTGGCATTCCTGGTTATTGTAAAAAGGCCTTCGGAGCCTCATTGTAGTCATCTTCTTGCGAATGCGAGTAGCCGTCACATCTCTTCTCAGAGATAAGCTGCCACCATTCTAGCGAGTCCTTCACTCTGTATTTTTACAGTCTTTGTACATTTATTTCATTAATAGAAATCGTGTATTATTGTATATTTGTTTTTATTGTTGCATCTTTGATACATTTATGTTATATTATTGAATATCTTTGATATCTCTGTGCATTTCTATATTGTATCTTTGATCTCATTTTGTGCCGAAAATAATTCGGATCAATGGTATCAGAGTAGGCGGTTCTTGATCATTTTTTCAGTGCATGTCCCCGACGAGGTCTGAGTATAGCAAGTTGGGTCTCGAGCTTGTCTCTCTTTAGGACAATCGCTCTCGCACACCCAAGAAACCCTCAATGGTGGAAGAAAAGAAAAATGACGGAGTAGACGATACTATCAGTTTGTTGCTTGAGCAAGCTCTCATGTGATAGAGGGATGAAATGATGGAGAATTTTTCCCACATCCTTCAATGCCTGTCGATAGAAATAGGTGCATCTTCATCAAGCGATCACTTTGAAGGCACCTCGCCTTTCAAGGTACAAGTTAATTTTGATATTCCTGTATTTGAAGGACAGATAGATGCAGAAACCCTAGACAAATGGTTAAATCTGCTAGAAGGTTATTTCTCTGTTCACAAATTTT
>JZKD02S2029551.1:316967-331519 GCA_000966675.3 Picea glauca | reverse complement strand
CCTAGGAAACCCTCAATGGGGAAGAAAATAAAAATGACGGAGCAGACGACCCTATCAGTCTGTTGCTTGAGCAAGCTCTAACGCGACAGAAGGACAAAATGATGGAGAGTTTTTCCCACATCCTTCAACACCTGCCGATAGCAACAGGCAGATCTTCATCAAGTGGCCACTTTGGAGGCACCTCGCCTTTCAAGGTACAAGTTAATTTTGATATTCCTGTATTTGAAGGTCAGATAGATGCAAAAGCCCTAGACAAATGGTTAAATCTGCTAGAAGGTTATTTCTCTGTTCATAAATTTTCCGACAAAGAAAAGATCACCTTCGCACTCCTTAAAGCTCTCCCCCATGTCAAACATTGGTGGGAAACTTATTGGGAGCAGAGTTCCACAGAGGAGTCTGAAATATATGGGGCCGATCCCACTTGGGATTTTTTTGTGGATGCGGTAAAGGAACAATATTACCCTATTGGAAACTATGAGGACCAGTACATGAGATGGACCACACCGCGGCAAGAGAGGGGCCAATTAGTTCAGGAGTTCACCAATACCTTCCATACTTTGCACACCAAGATGGGTATCAAACACTCCAAACGACATTTGGTTCTGAAATACCGTGGGGCTCTACACAGATACATCCAAACTGAAATGGATTTTCTGGACATCTCATCACTCAGTGTTTCCTATCGATATGCTATTAAAATCGAGCAGAAACTTAAGCACCAGAACAAATGAGATTTTGGTTTATCAAATCCACAACAACCAATGTATGACAAAGACGTCCCTAACAAACAGTCTCCTGAAAACCAGTCCAATCCACATGAAAAGAAAGGTCACGGGAAGACAAACAAGGACACCAGAAAATGGTGTGCTTTCCACAAAATCCCCTGGCACAACATCGATGAATGTCGCTCAAAACAGTCATTGGTGGCCGAGATCAAAGACAAGGAGTCGAACCCTGATTTAGAATCTGATTATGAAAATATTGGTAAAGGACAGATCATTGACGCAGACCCCATTGCTATTGTCGCGACCGCAACAATTCAACCAGAAGAACCAACAGATCCTGAAGAGGGGGAGCACCTTTTTCATTCACATATGTGCGTGAAGGGGACCCCGCTGCATTTTATTGTTGATAACAGAAGCCAGAAGAACCTCATCTCAATAGAGGTTGTCAAATAGTTGGGACTGTCGAAAACACCACACCCGCAGCCATACAACATCGGGTGGCTTCGCCAAGGACGAGATCTTCATGTCAGCCAACGATGTCGATTGTCATATGGCATCCAAACCTTCAAGGATGAGGTATTATGTGATGTTGCCCCACTAGATGTATGTGATGTTCTCTTGGGCCAACCATATATGTGGAAGCGCCACGTTGTTTATGAGTCTCAACCCCGTACTGTCATTGTTTCTCTTGGGGGTCATCTCTAAAGAATAATAGAGGTAGTTCTGACTACTGTTCCACCTAAAAAGTGTCGCAAGGTAGTATCTCATACTGCAAAATTCATCTTCTTCACAATTTGTTCAAAAGGGGAACAAAAGGACATTGCAACCACTACAGCTTCGCCCCAAGCACCTTCTATCCAACAGAAGTAGGACGACAAGGCTGCAACAAAGCGCAAAGATTCCTTCTGCACACCGTCCTCTCATGTATCTCGACCTGTTGAACAACTTCAACCTCAATAGGTTCTTGACATACTTCCACAAACTGAGCAGCGTGATGTCTCCAGCAATACAAGCAACTCACCAAGATGCAGATCTAGTAAACACTTTTCTCTCTCCCCCGAGAACTCAACGCAATGGAGACCATTGCTTCCTGAAGAGGGAGGTTTGATCTAGGTGGATATCAGTGACCACCCACCTTTTTCGACTAGCTCAAAATAGTTTTCTGGCAATTTTGGCCATTTACTATTTTTAGCAGGTTTTAACATCCGGGGCCATTTTGAGGGCCTAAATGAAGGTTTTTCAAGATAGAGTTTCTCAATGATAGGCAAAGGCATGATTGAGCCCCCAAAATGAATCTCCTCGACGATACCTTTCCAACGAGCTATCATACGCCTAAAACGAAGAACGTATGCAAAAGTTACGACCCTAGGAAGTTGATGTACTCACTTACCCAAACGGGGCCCACATGACCTTTGGCGCTTCATCTCCTAGGGTTAGGTTTTTGGATGTCTAAGATTTTTGGCATTCCTGGTTATTGGAAAAAGGCCTGCGGAGCCTCATTGTAATCATCTACGGGCGAATGCGGGTAGCCATCACATCTATTCGCGGAGATAAGCTTGCACCATTCTAGCGAGTCCTTCACTCTGTAATTTTACCGTCTTTGTAAATTTATTTCATTAATAGAAATCGTGTATTACTGTATATCTGTGTTTATGGTTGCATCTCTGATACATTTATGTTATATTATTGAATATCTGTGATATATCTATGCATTTCTCTATTGTATCTCTGATCTCATTTCGTGCCGAAAATAATCCGGATCAGTGGTATCAGAGCAGGTTGTTCTTGATCGTTTTTTTCAGTGCATGTCCCCGATGAGGTATGAGTATAGCAAGTTGGGTCTCAAGCTTGTCTCTCTTGAGGACAATTTTTCTCGCACACCCAGGAAACCCTCAATGGCAGAGGAAAAGAAAAATGATGGATCAGACGATCCTATTAGTCTGTTGCTTGAGCAAGCTCTCACGTGACAGAGGGACGAAATGATGGAGAATTTCTCCCACATCCTTCAACGCCTGCCGATAGAAACTGGCGCATCTTCATCAAGCGACCACTTTGGAGGCACCTCACCTTTCAAGGTACAAGCTAATTTTGATATTCCTGTATTTGAAGGACAAATAGTTACAGAAGCCCTAGACAAATGGTTAAACCTGCTAGAAGGTTATTTATCTATTCACAAATTTTTCGACAAAGAAAAGATCACCTTCGCACTCCTTAAAGCTATCCCCCGTGTCAAACATTGGTGGAAAACTTATGGGGAGCAGAGTTCCACAGAGGAGTCTGAAATATATGGGGTCGATCCCACTTGGGTTTTTTTTGTGGATGTCGTAAAGGAACAATATTACCCTATTGGAAACTATGACGACTAGTACATGAGATGGACAACACTGCGGAAAGAGAGGGGCCAAGCAGTTCCGAAGTTCACCAATACCTTTCATACCTTGCGCACCAAGATGGGTATCAAAGAATCTGAACGACATTTGGTTCTGAAATACCGTGGGGCTCTACACAGATACATCCAAACTGAAATGGATTTTTTGGACATCTCATCACTCGGTGTTGCCTATCGATATGTTGTTAAAATCGAGCAGAAATTTAAGCACTAGAACAAACTGGATTTTGGTTCTACAAATCCGCAACAACCAAAGTATGACAAAGACGTCCCTAACGAATAGTCTCCTGAAAACCAGTCCAAGCCACATGGAAAGAAGGGTCATGGGAAGACAAAGAAGGACACCGGAAAATGGTGCGATTTTCACAAAAGCCCCTGGCACAACACCGATGAATGTCGCTCAAAACAGTCATTGGTGGCCGAGATCAAAGACAAGGAGTTGAACCCTGATTCTGAATCTGATTCTGAAAATATTGGTAAAGGATAGATCATTGACGCAGACCCCACTGCTATTGTCGCGACCACAACAGTTCAACCAGAAGAACAACCAGATCCTGAAGAGGGGGAGTGTCTTTTTCATACACAAATGTGGGTGAAGGGGACCCCAGTGCATTTTATTGTTGATAGCGGAAGCCAGAAGAACCTCATCTCAGCAAAGGTTGTCAAACAGTTGGGATTGTCGACAACACCACACCCATAGCCATACAACATCGGGTGGCTTTGCCAAGGACGAGATCTTTGTGTCAGCCAGCAATGTCGATTGTCATATGGCATCCAACCCTTCAAGGACGAGGTATTATGTGATGTTACCCCACTAGATGTTTGTGATGTTCTCTTGGGCCAACCATATATGTGGAAGCGCCACGCTGTTTATGAGTCTCGACTCCGTAGTGTCATTATTTCTCTGGGGGGTCATCTCTACAGAATACCAAAGGTAGTTTCGACTATTGTTCCACCTAAAAAGTGTCGCAAGGAGGTATCTCATACTGCAAAATTCAGCATCTTCACAATCTATTCAAAAGGGGAACAGAAGGACACTCTAACCACTATAGCTTCGCCCCAAGCACCTTCTATCCAACAGAAGCAGATCGACAAGGTTGCAGCAAAGCACAAAGATTCCTTCTGTACACCGTCCTCTCATGTATCTCGACTTTTTGAACAGCCTCAACCTCAACAGGTTCTTGACATACTTCCACAAACTGAGCAGCGCGATGTCTCCAGCAATACAAGCGACTCACCAAGATGCAGATCCAACAAACACTTTTCCCTCTCCCCCAGGAACTCAACGCAATGGAGACCATTGCTTCCTAAGGAGGGAGGATTTATCCAGGTGGATATCGGTGGCCACCCACCTTTTTCGACTGACTCAAAACAGTTTTCTGGCAATTTTGTCCATTTACTATTTTTAGCAAGTTTTAACTTCCGGGGCCATTTTCAGGGTCTAAATGAAGGTTTTTCAAGATCGAGGTTCTCAATGATAGCCAAAGGCATGATTGAGCCCCCAAAATGAATCTCCTCGACGATACCTTTCCAACGAGCTATCAAACGCCTAAAATGGAGATCGTATGCAAAAGTTATGACTCCGGAAAGTTGATGTACTCACTTACCCAAACGGGGCCCACATGACTTTTGGCGCTTCATCTCCTAGGGTTAGGTTTTATGATTTCTAGGGTTTTTGGCATTCCTGGTTATTGTAAAATGGCGTTCGGAGCCTCATTGTAATCATCTTCTTTGGAATGCGAGTAGCCATCACATCTTTTCTCAGAGATAGGCTGCCACCATTCTAGCAAGTCCTTCACTCTGTATTTTTACAGTCTCTGTACATTTATTTCATTAATAGAAATCGTGTATTACTGTAGATCTGTGTTTATGGTTGCATCTCTGATACATTTTTGTTATATTATTGAATATCTGTGATATCTCTGTTCATTTCTCTATTGTATCTCCGATCTCATTTCGTGCCAAAAATAATTTGGATCAGTGGTATCAGAGCAGGTTGTTCTTGATCGTTTTTTTTTAGTTCATGTCCCTGACGAGGTCCAAATATAGCAAGTTGGGTCTCGAGCTTGTCTCTCTTGAGGACAATTGATCTCGCACACCCAGGAAACCCTCAATGGCGGAAGAAAAGAAAAATGACGGAGCAGACGATCCTATCAGTCTGTTGCTTGAGTAAGCTCTCACACGACAGAGGAACGAAATGATGGAGAATTTTTCCCACATCCTTCAACGCTTGTCGATAGCAACATGTGCATCTTCATCAAGCGGCCACTTTGGAGGCACCTCGCCTTTCAAGGTACAAGTTAATTTTGATATTCCTGTATTTGAATGACTGATAGATGCAGAAGCCCTAGACAAATGGTTAAATCTGCTAGAAGGTTACTTCGCCGTTGACAAATTTTCCGACAAAGAAAAGATCACCTTCGCACTCCTTAAATCTCTCCCCCATGTCAAACATTGGTGGAAAACTTATTGGGACCATATTTCCACAAAGGAGTCTGAAATATATGGGGTCGATCCCACTTGGATTTTTTTTTTGGATGTGGTAAAGGAACAATATTACCCTATTGGCAACTATGAGGATCAGTACATGAGATGGACCACACTGCAGCAAGAGAGGGGCCAAGCAGTTCTGGAGTTCACCAATACCTTCCATACCTTGCGCACCAAGCTGGGTATCAAAGAATCCAAACAACATTTGGTTCTGAAATATCGTGGGGCTCTACATAGATACATCCAAACTGAAATGAATTTTCTGGACATCTCATCACTCAGTGATGCTTATCGACATGTTGTTAAAATCGAGCAGAAACTTAAGCACCAGAACAAATGGGATTTTGGTTTTGCAAATCCGCAACAACCAAAGTATGACAAAGACGTCCCTAACAAACAGTCTCCCGAAAACCAGTCCAAGTGACATGAAAAGAAGGGTCATGGGAAGACAAAGAAGGACACTGGAAAATAGTGCGATTTCCACAAAATCCCCTGGCACAACACCGATGAATGTCGCTCAAAACAGTCATTGGTGGCTGAGATCAAAGACATGGAGTCGAACCCTAATTCAAAATTTGATTCTGGAAAAATTGGTAAAGGACAGATCATTGACGCAGACCCCACTGTTATTGTCGTGACCGCAACAATTCAGCCAAAAGAACCAACAGATCCTGAAGAGGGGGAGCGCCTTTTTCATTCACAGATGTGGGTGAAGGGGACCCCGCTACATTTTATTCTTGATAGCGGAAGCCAGAAGAACCTCATCTCAGCAGAGGTTGTCAAATAGTTGGGATTGTCGATAACACCACACCCACAGCCATACAACATCAGGTGGCTTCACCAAGGATGAGATCTTTGTGTCAGCCAGCAATTTCGATTGTCATATGGCATCCAACCCTTCAAGGATGAAGTATTATGTGATGTTTCCCCACTAGATGTCTGTGATGTTCTCTTGGGCCAACCATATATGTGGAAGCTCTACGTTGTTTATGAGTCTTGACCCCGCAGTGTCATTGTTTCTCTGGGGGGTCATCTCTACAGAATACCAGAGGTAGTTCCGACTACTGTTCCACCTAAAAAGTGTCGCAAGGTAGTATCTCATACTCGAAAATTCAACTTTTTCACAATCTGTTCAAAAGGTGAACAGAAGGACACTGCAACCACTACAGCTTCGCCCCCAAACACCTTTTATCCAACAGAAGCAGGTCGACAAGGCTGCAGTAAAGCGCAAAGATTCCTTCTGCACACTGTCCTCTCATGTATATCGACTTGTTGAATAGCCTCAACCTCAACAGGTTCTTGACATACTTCCACAAACTGAGCAGCGCGATGTCTCCAGCAATACAAGCAGCTCACCAAGATGCAGATCCAACAAACACTTTTCCCTTTACCCTAGGAACTCAATGCAATTGAGACCATTGCTTCCTAGTGAGGGAGGATTGATCCAGGTGGATATCAGTGGCCACCCACCTTTTCCAACTGGCTCAAAACAGTTTTCTGGCAATTTTGACCATTTATTATTTTTAGCAGGTTTTAACTTCTAGGGTCATTTTGAGGGCCTAAATGAAGGTTTTTCGAAATCGAGGTTCTTAATGATAATCAAATATATTGTTGGGCCCCCAAAATGAATCTCCTCGATGATACCTTTCCAATGAGCTATCATACGCCTAAAACAGAGATTGTATGCAAAAGTTACGACCCCGGGAAGTTGATGTACTCACTTACCCAAACGGGTCCCACATGACTTTTGGCGCTTCATCTCCCAGGATTAGGTTTTTGGATGTCTAGAGTTTTTGAAATTCCTGATTATTGTAAAAAGGCCTTCATAGCTTCATTGTAATCATATTCTTGCGAATGGGAGTAGCCATCACATCTCTTCCCAGAGATAAGCTGCCACCATTCTAGCGAGTCCTTCACTGTTTATTTTTATAGTATCTGTACATTTATTTTATTAATAGAAATTGTGTATTACTGTATATCTGTGTTTATGGTTGCATCTCTGATACATTTCTGTTATATTATTGAATATATTGTATATCTCTGTGCATTTCTCTATTGTATCTCCTATCTCATTTCGTGCCGAAAATAATCTGGATCAGTGGTATCAGAGCAGATTGTTCTTGATCATTTTTTTTAGTGCATGTCCTCGACGAGGTCCAAGTATAGCAAGTTGGGTCTCAAGCTTGTCTCTCTTGAGGACAATTGCTCTCGCCCACCCAAGAAACCCTCAAGATGCGTATCAAAGAATCCTTAAAGCTCTTCCCCATGCCAAACACTGGTGGGAAACTTATTGGGAGCAGAGTTCCACAGAGGAGTCTAAAATATATGGGGTCGATCCCACTTGGAATTTTTTTGTGGATGCGGTAAAGGAACAATATTACCCTATTAGCAACTATGAGGATCGGTACATGAGATGGACCACATTGCGGCAAGAGAGGGGCCAAGTAGTTATGGAGTTTACCAATACCTTCCATACCTTGCGCACCAAGATGTGTATCAAAGAATCCGAATGACATTTGGTTCTGAAATACCGTGGGGCTCTACACAGATACATCCAAACTGAAATGCATTTTCTGGACATCTCATCACTCGATGTTGCCTATCGATATGCTGTTAAAATCGAGCATTAATTTAAGCACCAAAACAAATGGGATTTTGGTTCTGCAAATCCGCAACAACCAATGTATGACAAAGACATCCCTAAAAAACAGTCTCCTGAAAACCAGTCCAAGCCACATGAAAAGAAGGGTCACGAGAAGACAAAGAAGGACACCAGAAAATGGTGCGATTTCCACAAACGCCCCTGGCACAACACCGATGAATGTCGCTCAAAATAGTCATTGGTGGCCGAGATCAAAGACAAGGAGTCGAACCCTGATTTTGAATCTGATTCTGAAAATATTGGTAAAGGATAGATCATTGACACAGACCCCACTGCTATTGTCGCGATCACAACAATTCAACTAGAAGAACCAATAGATCCTGAAGAGGGGGAGCGCCTTTTTCATTCACAGATGTGGGTGAAGGGGACCCCACTGCATTTTATTGTTGATAGCGGAAGCCAGAAGAACCTCATCTCAGCAGAGGTTGTCAAACAATAGGGATTGTCGACAACACCACACCCGCAACCATACAATATCAGGTGGCTTCGCCAAGGACGAGATCTTCGGGTCACCTAGCAATGTCGATTGTTATATGGCATCCAACCCTTCAAGGATGAGGTATTATGTGATGTTGCCCCACTAGATGTCCGTGATGTTCTCTTGGGCTAACCATATATGTGGAAGCGCCACGTTGTTTATGAGTCTCGACCCCGTAGTGTCATTGTTTCTTTGGGGGGTCATCTCTACAGAATACCAGAGCTAGTTCCGACCACTGTTCCACCTAAAAACTGCCGCAAGGTAGTATCTCATACTGCAAAATTCAACTTCTTCACAATCTGTTCAAAAGGGGAGCAAAAGGACACTGCAACCACTACAACTTCGCCCCAAGCACCTTCTATCCAGCAGAAGCAGGTCGACAAGGCTACAAAAAAGCGCAAATATTCCTTCTGCACACCATCCTCTCATGTTTCTCGACTTGTTGTACAGCCTCAACCTCAACAGGTTCTTAACATACTTCCACAAACTGAGCAACATGATGTCTCCAACAATACAAGCAACTCACCAAGATGCAGATCCAGCAAACACTTTTCCCTCTCCCCCAGGAACTCAACGTAATGGAGACCATTGCTTCCTAAGGAGGGAGGATTGATCCAGGTGGATATTGGTGGCCACCCACCTTTTTCGACTGGCTCAAAACAACTTTCTGGAAATTTTGACCATTTAGTATTTTTAGCAGGTTTTAACTTTCGGGGCCATTTTGAGGGCCTAAATGAAGGTTTTTCGAGATCGAGGTTCTCAACGATAGACAAGATGCATCATTGCGCTTAATTTTTATTAAAAACCTATACCAAAAGATCTACACGAAAAAAAATAAAAAATTGTAATGTATGATTTGTGGAGGTTTACACTTTTAGTTTAACTAAATTTGTTAATCTAGTGCATCTATAGCCTTATGGTGCACCAATATGCTTAATATCAAACGTCACATAACATATATATATATATATATATATATCAAACCCTATAATCAATGCATGTTTGCATTCTTAAAAGAAAATGTGGCAAGCATGTTAAATTATAACATCAGACTTTACAATGGTCTTTTTAAGTAATTCGATCCATTGGTTATATTAGACACACTAGTGCAGTCTTTGGTACAAGATGCATCGTTGCGTTTAATTTTTATTAAAAACCTATACCAAAAGGTCTACACGAAAAAAACTTTTGTAATGTATGATTTATAGAGGTTTACACTTTTATTTTACCTAAATTCGTTAGTCTAGTGCATCTATAGCCTTATGGTGCACCGATATGCTTAATATTAAATGGAATATATATATATATATATATATATATATATATATATATAAACAAGGGGGTTTCATACACCAATTTGGTGTATTGCTTGGCCGTGACCATATCATCTGGTGTATGAAACCCCATTGTTTATGGGACTGGAGACCCCCTCCACACAACGATTTGAATTGCCTCATATATGTGTGTGTGTGTGTATGTATTTCACAAACAATTGTAATTATTTATTATTCAAAAAAATTGTAATCGAAACTCACAGTGAGGTAGAACATATTAGGTTGCTCGTCGTCATAAGGATGCTCAGAAATTACATACCAAAGAAGATTTATGTTCCTACCATCCTTCATGAACATGAGAAACTATAGATGTTAGAAGTAACATGAAAAGAATGCACAAACCATTATGAGAGTAAGCATTCTGGATCTAATGAGAGTTCAAAAGAAATATTGTTGTTGAAAGACTTCCTCGGGGTTGCTCCCTGTAATTTTGCATTCCTTCAAACTATTGTTGATAATCAGAGCTGCCAAGAGGGGCCAATTGAAGTTGAAACCATGAGGGAGCAAGTGGCATGGAGGACATAAAAGCTATAGGGTTGGCACCATGTGTCTTTCGATGGTCCTGGGACATTGCACCGTGAGTTGCTTCCAACACATCTAGTCGTTGATTTTGCTAGCGGAGAATTCCCATAACAATGTCATATTTTAACTAAGTGTTTTTCTCTTGCTTGCTAGAGGCTTTTGTATGCTGGCGAAGGGAGGATGACAGAGCTAAGATGGAAGCTTCTAGCCACTCGAGTGAGAGGTGAAATTCCAATTGATCCCATGACTCCATGAGACTAGAGACAAACAACAAGAGAACTGACCTAAAGGAGGTTCACAATCCACAATAATCTTCAAAGGGATGTGAAGCCTCTAAAACTAGAGTCCCTAGATAAAAATTGAAGAAACCTAGACTGCCAGAAGTGGAGGCCAAAAGGTAAGTAGACCCCTGAGACATGGCATCAAGTTGTCAACCTAAACTATAAAAATCCATGAGCGAGGGAGGTCAAAACATTCCACCACTTCATCGCAGTCTACCGCCTTTGCGTTCATAAGGCATTGTGGGAAGGAGATGGGTCGTGAAAGACATAACCGTCGATTGTATTTGTGTTGTCCGGGCCTTTAAGGCTAAGATATTGATGCGAGTCACCATTTGTGACAATCATGGGGGTGATGTGTTAAATGGATCATAACCCTGAGACAATATAAATACACTCCCCACTTTTTTTAAATTATAAATATATGGAACGAGGGGTGAGGGAACCGTGAAGTCATGGAATGGCTTGGTCATAATGTGTTGATTCGATGAATAGAACCCCGGATAGATGCTGAGTAGCTCTATTGGCCCTTTCATTTTTTGATCCATTATGTTCACGGAGTATGTGAAACCACTCCAAAAATTCAATATTCTTGCAAAGTGTTCTAATACCGGTGATAATGGCCACAAGGTGAAGGTTAGAGGGAGAGGTCCTTAAAACCATATGTAATGATCATTTTGGAGTCCCTCGGGACTTTGATCTGCTTAATCTCCAAACTTGTAGCTACCTCGAGACCCTGGTAAAGGGAATAAGCTTCCGCTCTATTATTAGTGGGAGTGCCAAGACTCCATTCATAAGATGATTCAATGGTTCCCCTGGGGTCGAGAATAACCCCTCCGACACCTACCTCCCCGAGATTACCTTTAGTTACGCCATTAAAGAAAAGTAAGAAGGAATTTTGAAGAGAAGACCAATCCTAGAATTCTAAGGGAGACATTTGAAGTTGCCAGCATATATTGGGACGTCTATAAGGAACCTCAATTTTGGAAGAGTCGAGATAAAATTGAAGCAACCATTCTCCCTCATCCTAACAAACCCTACAATCAATACATGTCTACCTTTTTGAAAGAAAATGTGGCAAGCATGTAAAATTCTAACATAAAACAAACTTTTCAATGGCCTTTTTAAGTAATTTGATCCACTGGTTATATTAGACGCACTAGTGCAATCTTGGATATAAGATGCATTAGTGCACTTGGTTTTTATTAACAAACTATACCAAAAGGTCTAGAAGAAAAAAACTTTTGTAATGGATGATTTGTGGAGGTTTATATATACACAAACACTCATAATTATTTATTATTCAAAACTTTTACCTAAAGATACATTAGTCCAAGTTGATCTTAACTAACTCCTAAGTGTCTAAATATCCTAAGAAACCCTACAATCAATACATATTTGCATTCTTAAAAGAAAATGCGACAAGCATGTAAAATTCTACCATCAGACTTTACAATGACCTTTTTAAATAATTTGATCCATTGGTTATATTAGACGCGTTAATGCAATCTTTGCTACAAGATGCATCATTGCGCTTAATTTTTATTAAAAACCTATACCAAAAGATCTACACGAAAAAAAAAACTTTTGTAATGTATGATTTGTGGAGGTTTACACTTTTATTTTAGCTTGTAATGTATGATCTGCTTAATCTGCAAACTTGTAGCTACCTTGAGACCTTGGTAAAGGGAATAAGCTTCCGCCCTATTATTAGTGGGAGTGCCAAGAATCCATTCATAAGATGATTCAATAATTCCCCTGGGGTCGAGAATAACCCCTTCGACACCTACCTCCCTGAGATTACCTTTAGTTGCACCACTAAAGAAAAGTAAGAAGGAATTTTGAAGAGAAGACCAATCCTATAATTCTAAGGGAGACATTTGAAGCTTTCAGCATATATTGGGACATCTATAAGGAACCTCAATTTTGGAAGAGTCAAGATAAAATTGAAGCGACCATTCTCCCTCATCCTGCTCAAGCACTTGTTGGGAAAAAGTGTTCAATCTTTTGACACCAAAATGTTCCACCAACAAGATTTTAGCTCGAGTAACTACTTGCTCTAGATATATCAAATGGTGATTGAATATTGTTTGATTGCGAGAGAGCCAGATCTTCCAACAATTGAATTTCAGAAGAGACAACCAGACTCACTTGAATAACAATTTGTCTTTAAAAGTTCCCCGGTACAAAGCTTCCCATTTGGAAAAGAGACTATTCCAATTGAAGGGGTGTCAATAGTGATGATAAATGCATACTAGTGCACTTTCTAAGACATAGGTTGTGTAGTCGCAGTTCAGAAAGATTTGATGAGGGGTTTCCATTGCCTTTTTCGTAATGCACACCATGAGGGCCTATGCCAGCCACATTTGGTGAAATTCTCTATACAGAGAAGTTTTCCTTGCGCCATAATCCAACAAAAGATGTTGATTTTTGGGAGCCCATCTGTATGCAAAAGGAGAGACTTGGGAGGGAGATAATCAATGGTCATATGAAGTTGGTAGCCTTGTTTGACCAAGTAGTTTGAGACTCCCCATCCTCTATGATCTACGTGGGAGGATTTCTGTGGTGTGCATCCTTTCAATGAGGATTCTAGAAGTTTGATTAGATGACAAATCTCTTGGGGGGGTGTCCAAAATCCCAACCTATCCAAATTCCTTAGCTCGTCTAGGAAGATATATCAAAAAGGGAAACTTTGCCTCGAATATTTAGCCAACATTGAAGGGCATAAGATCTTGATTTACATTGAGAGGTGTATGATCCAAAATTTTATCCATCCAAAAGTTCATAAGCTTGCCATTGCTGGGAATCCGAGTTAAATTAGGAAGTAGAATGGGTAGAGATGCTTTGAGTAGTCTATGTATTGAAGAACCTTCTCGATGGGGCAATGAGTGATCTAAACATCGTTTCCATGGACCTTCAAGATAATTTTCGTGTAGAACTTATTTCCACCAATCATACCTTCCAGTAATGAGCCACCAACAAAGTTTTTCTCCTAAAGTGAGATTCATTACATAAGGATCTTTAATTCCTAATCCACCATGAACATAGTTACCAACTTAATGAGAACTGTGACCTCAAAACAAGAACTCTGGCCCAAAAAACCGATATTTTTGCATAAAAAACATCAAAATCAAACCCCAAATCAAAAAGTGGTGCTACCGGTAGCAACATTTTTTAAAACGGGGTCAAAATTACAACATTTTTCAAACATGGCCTTCAAAACTTAGACAGTAGCTCAGAAAAACCTTAAAATCAGCACCTATAAAAAGAATAAGATGTTTAAAAAAAAAATTATTTTCAAAACGTTAAATTTTGAGATCATTTGAAATCGTATTTTTATCACTTTGTACCATTAAAACCAAAACCTCAAAATCAACCATCAAATTGAAAAGTACTGCTACCAGTAGCACCCATTCTAAAATTGGGGTATTAAAATGACACATTTTTATAATGTGGTAAAAGAACCCAACATTACTATAAACAAAATCATAAAAACAACCCTTAAATGTTTACTTTTTAAATGTTATCATCACTCAAAGCACAAGGTAATACATAATGGCATGAAAATATCACAATATACTTTAAAAATTCAACGTCACTTTTTAATAATTTTTTCCTTTTAACAATAAAAAAGTAAATACAAGTTACATTGAATGAAACATAAATAGTTTCTT
>JZKD02S2029551.1:288325-300946 GCA_000966675.3 Picea glauca | reverse complement strand
AGTCACTCGAGTTGTCTTCTCCATGATCCACCTCACTATGTGTTTCTCCCTCTGAATCTGAGAGACCCATCCACTCAATGTTCGGATATTCTATTTTCTCTACTTGAATTTGTCTGCTACACCCTGTACCATGATTGTTTGGGTATCCCCATTCATCCAATTGAGTCCATTCCCACCACGTGGGTCTACTGTGAATAGCCTCTTGTTCTCTCACACTTTGATTTGCAAACTCATTTCTTTCTTCTATGAGTCTGTAAATAGGTTGTCCCCATAGATTATATAGTCCATCTTCACTTATTCCTATCATTAGAAGAAGTCCTAGTACTTGAATTTTAACTGAACGGATGTGTACACTGCATCCAAAGAATCTTTCCCCATAGATTTTATTCTCCAAGGCTGATATTGAGAACAAGTTGATTCTCATACATGGTACGTACAATACTTCTAGTATCCTAAGAATTCTTCCTCATTCTGGTTGTAGTGATACTTCCCCTTTTCCATGAAATTCCACCATACTAGAATGCACACCACACTTAACAACTCCTGAATCTTGACTTGAGAACTCCTGAAGTGCAAGTCGGTCACCTTTCATGTGACCTATGGCCCCGCTATGTATGTACCAACCTATCCTGGTTTTGTCCTCTATGTCCAAAAACATATTGTACTCGTCCTTCAACATTCGAGAAAACTGTCTATTTGTGGTAGCCAATTGTTGCTCTTCTTCCTCTTATTTGATTTCGACTTCTGTTGAGGTTGCTATATTTTTTCTTCTCTATCTTTCTATCTTGTCCTCTTATATGAGGTTAGTAGCCATTTTTTTGTTGGTCTCAACTCCTCTCAATTTCATACTCTTCCCTTGTCTCTTTGGCACAATATTTAAACACTTATTTTAATCCCACTTCTTTTAATCCCTTGTCCAAATTCTTAAATTTATTAGAAGCCCATGTTAACACTAAAAATTTTACTTTCTTTAATTTTGTTTCAAATTGATAGCTTCTCAAGTACATTGGGATATCATCAAAGATAACCCACTTTTTTTTACAAATTTTAGACACTCATCATCCTCTAACCATGTTTGATTAAATTTAAATGGATTGTTTGCTTGAAGTCTTGATTCTCTATCTAAATTGGAATGGGCACATGGTCTAAGTAACCTCTAGCTCCACCCAGGGTCTAACCCTATCTAATTCCACCATTAATATTTTTGTAACCAAGAACTTGCCAAGTGTTTTTGATACCCCTACTTCACCTACTCTATTTTTTCTCCAAGTAGGCACAAGTTTTATTGGTTCAACATCCACAAAACCTACTTCCTCTATCTTGTATATAAAGAAATATACAAGTTTGTCCTACCTTGTTATTCTCCCCACACCTTTGATCTATTAAGCGTAAAATTTAGTTTTCCCCTAATAATAACCCTCGAATTTTTGATGCAGTCCAGTAAAAATAAATCCTTCCATAAATATTTTCTCAGTTCGTATAGTCCATAACAATTATCATAAAGATCTTCTATTGTGATTCTTGAACTAAGAATTCAGTCTAGATACTTGGAAAGAGGGATACATGAAAAACATCATTCATACGCCTCAAAGAATCAAGAATTCAGTCAAAACAGATACGTGAAAAACATCATTCATACGCCTCAAAGAATCAAGAAAATCTAGTCGATAGGCCACGGGCCCCTTCCTCTCCACAATATCGAAAGTTACCACGAACCTAGGAGATAGTTTAGATCCCTTTCCAAACTTGATCAAAATCTTATGCGATTTAACCTGCAAGAAGACTCGATCGCCAACCTCGTAACTACGGTCGACACAGTGCACATCGGGATGACTCTTTTGTTGATCCTGTGCTTCTTTAATCCTTTGTCTTATTGTTTGCATTTTCTCTTCCATTTTTTGGATCACTTATGGTCCCACTAGGACACTATATTCAAACCGATCCCAAATCAAAGGGGTCTGACACGGTCACCTGTAAAGAAACTCAAAAGGCACCATCTTAATGGTGCTTTGGTAACTGTTGTTATAAGCAAATTCCACCAGTGGAATGAATTCTTCCCAATGATTTTGTTGGTCCATCACGTACATGCACAACACATCCTCCAAGGTCTATTTCATTCATTTGGTCTTCCCGTCAGTCTCTGGGTGATATGAAGTACTAAAGTTAAGTTGGGTTCCCAAGGCCTCTTGGAAACTAGTCTAAAATTGTCTAGTAAACACCGATCCCTGATCGGATATAATTCTCTTGGGCACACCACGTAGCCTCACAATCTCACTGATGAAAACTCTAGCTATGTCAACTACTTGATGCATCGTATGCACATGAATAAAATGATCACTCTTCATCAAAGTGTTGACTACTACAGAAATTGAGTCGTGTGTCCTTGTCGTCAGTGGAAATCCAACAATAAAATCCATCGAAATAACCACCCATTTTTATTCTGGAATAGTGTGCGGTTGTAGTAATCCCGTTGGATGCCTATGTTCGGCCTTTACCTGATGAAACTCTAGACATCTGGCCACATAGTTCACTATGTATGCCTTCATCCCTTTCCATAAGAATATGGTTTTAAGGTCTGCCCTCATCTTCGTGACTCCCGGGTGAGCCATGTACACTTCTTTATGAGCCTCATTTAGGATTAGGCTCCTCAAATCATCGTTCAGTGGTACATAAATCTGATTTTTAAACCTCAATAATCCATCATCGTCTAACGTAAATCCTTCAAATCTTGGTACCATCATTGTGTTTTTTTCTGATCTCGACCTCTTTGTACCAGTCATCGTCGCGCTGTAAAGTTAGAATCATTTCGTGTAGATTTGTCTAAAGAGGCAACACCAAAAATATGTGTGGTCTCTGACTCAATGCATTTTCCACTCGGTTCACTGTTCCTTTTATGTAGGTAATCTCGAAGTCGTACTTGCTAAGTAACTCCGACCAACGCCATTGTCACGCATCCAGGTCTCTTTGCTTAAATATGTGTTGTAGTCCACAGTGGTCCGTCCTTAGTTCAAATTTTCGTCCAACAAGGTAGTGTCTCCAAACCTTCAAGGCATATAAAATGGCTAACAACTCCAAATCATGCGTCGCATAGTTCTCCTCATGCCTTCTCAGTTTCCTCTAGATGTAAGCAATCACTCATCCATCTTGCATCAAGACTCCTCCTAATCCTTCCTTGTATGTGTCAGTGCATACCAAGAAGTCTGCATCCATGTCAGGGACCTTTAGTATCGGTGTTGTTGTCAACAGCTCTTTGAGCCTCCCAAATGCTTCCGCACATTTTTCTATCCAAACAAACTTCTTGTTCTTCTTCTGCAATTCTGTGATAGGATTTTCTATCTTCGAAAATCCCTCGATGAACCATCGATAGTATCTTGCTAAACCCATGAAGATACACACTTCTGGGACATTCGTCGACACAGGACATTCCATAATATCCTTGACCTTTACTGGATCCACGATGATACCTTCCCCGAAGATGACATTCCCTAAGTAGTGAATCCTCGATTGATAAAACGAGCATTTGGACATTTCCCATATAATTTGTGCTCTCGCAAACACTGTAGTACCAAGTGAAAGTTCTCTTCATGATCCTCCGTCGTCCGAGAGTAAATCAAAATATCATCAATGAATACTTGGACGAACTTGTCCAAGTACTCGTAGAACACCCCGTTCATCAAACTCATAAATACCCCTGGGGAATTTGTCAGTCCAAATGGTAAAACAATAAACTCGTAATTCCCAAACCTTGTCTTAAAGGTGGTCTTAGGGATTTCATCCTCCTTAATCCGTAACTGGTGATATCCCAATCACAAATCAATCCTTGATAACACCGTTGCACCCTTCATCTGATCGAAAAGATCATCAATCCTTGGAAATGGATACTGATTCTTAATTGTTGCCTTAATCAATTGATGGTAGTCAATGCAGATCCTCCACGACCCATCCTTCTTTTGTATGAAAATAACAGGTGTGCCCCACGATGACACACTTGGATGTATAAGTCCCAAGTCCAACAATTCCTTTAGTTTCATTCTCAACTATTGTAACTCTGGGTTCAACATCCAATAAGGCGTTCTAGCTATCGGTTCAGTTCTCGGTTTTAGGTCTATAGTAAACCCCAATTCCCTCTCAGACGACAGCCTAGGTAACTCCTCCAAAAAGACGTCTGCAAACTCTCTCACCACTGGAAGGTGTTCTAGACCTTCCACTACTCCCTTTTCATTTAATGCAAGGATCGCATAGAGATTACATCCCTTGCGTATGCTCTTTCGTAGCTGCAAGAAAGAGATGAACCTCAGGGAAAATCCCTATTTATGTCCTAAAATCATGCATCTTTGTCCCTCATAATCGACCAAGCTCAACCATTTCATCTTACAGTTGAGTATCTCCTCATGCGATTCCAACCATTCCATACCAATCACGACATCATAAGATCCTAAGATCGTGACGTACAGGTTATCCCTAGTGACAAACTCTCCCAGGTTGAGGGTACAACCCATAACCTTTCCTCCAACCTTATGTTTGGCTCCAGAAGCCATCTCTATGAAGCTAAACTCATCCTGCTCGACTGCCTTTACCTTAATCCTTTTTAGTGTTTCACCAGAAATGAAACTCTTGGTAGCACCGAGATCGATCAAAATACTAAGGGTCTATTCAGCGACGACATCTGACATCTCGAGCATAGTTTACTGGTGCTCTTCCTGACAGTTATTCACCGTTGCATGAATCTGATGAGCCTTGCCCATATCTCCCACGGTAGTGGGTCCGGCTGATCCATACGCTCTAGTCCTCTCCATGGGGCAGTCGCACTGGTAGTGTGGCTCCCCACACATCCAACACCCATTCTTCAGTCCAGTACTCCTGGTACCTGAAGTAGAAGATGACATCCCACCGACATGGAATACTGGTCTGTTCTGTTGAACAGGCCTAAAATGCTGCTACTACGGTCGACATTGTTGTTGATGTTGTGGTCTCCGATAAGGTGTCTTCTGCTGAAGCACCGGTCGCCGAGGTGTAGTGAAAGTGGATCCCCTATGGAAACCATCATATCCTGGTGTATGTATGGCTAGTGTCTGATGCTACTGCACACCAGATGACACCTTCCCTATTGGTCTCGTTGGAGTCCTTCTCTGACCCCCACTGACAAGCTCCTCCTTTTCAATGAGGGCCTTCTGGACAACATCATGCAAGGTTTGAGGCATCATAATCCTAACCTTTTCACGTATGCTTCCATTAAGCTCGAACACAAACCTGTTGACCTTAATTTTCTCAATATTAAGATGTAGAGCATACCAAAGCAACTCCATAAAATGAGCCTCATACTCGAGCATCGTACGATTTCCCTATCGTAAGGCATTGAACTCGTTGAGTTGATGCTCAATGAATTCCTCTGATAGGTACCTCTCTCGAAACCATTCCTCGAACAATTCCCATGACATGTCTTCGATGACCATGTTCAGTTGTGGCAGGAGAGTCTTCCACCATAGAAGAGCATTCCCCTTTAGTTGAAATATCGCCATGCATACCTTCATTTTGGAGGTATAGTCGCGAAGTGAAAAGAACATCACCATATTATCCAACCATGCCTCGACGGCTACGTCGTCCAGGGCACCAAAGAACTCAAGAAATCTGACCTTCTCAAGTTCACGGTGAACGCTACCAGTACCAACCAGAGCATGCGGTGGACCCTCAGGGGGTGTCGATGCCCTGGCCTCATCTCTATCCAAATGACAGATCAGTGCCTTAAACATGCATTGAAAATATATCATCATTCTAACCACATCACCCATCGCTATCTACTCCTGCTCAACAACTTGTTCGTCTGCCTGGGGGTTAGACCCCTTTGGCATGGATGCTACTGGAGGTGTCGCACCTCCTCCCCTAGAACCCCTTCGTCTGCCTCCGTGACGTCCTCTAACCATGATTACCTACATGAATACAATTCAACTTAATTAGCAACATTATAATAAAAAATCATATCAACGAAAGCCGTAGTGATCCCAATTCACTGGTTGAACCCGCTCTGATACCACATGTAACGACCTATTCATTACGACTACAAGAGAAACATAAGTGAATTTTTTTTGTTAAAAGGAAATATGGCGATGAAAACAACAGTTAACCACACAACTGATGATGAACACAAGCACACAGTCCATGTAACATGAAACTATGACTCCACACATTGTCACCAATGAAACTGGGTGAAACGTACATAGAACAACAAGGAGAAAAATACTAGACTCCCGACACAAACATGACCACGCCTACAATATAAGAGACAACATCCCCATCTCAACACAACAGCCTTGACAAGCCAAGACTAGAACCTCAAGGCGCATGGACCCAACGCCTGAAGGCGTTCAACCCATGCGCTCAAAGAAAATTTACAATGCTCAATGAAACTCACATGGAAGACCCCGCCTCCGGCTCATTTATCATTTTATGCTATCCAATAGGGCACACCATGATCCCCTCATCAGGAATCATGTCGTCCCCTGATGATAGACGCGTCAATAACCTTGGCACAACACATCCTATATGGACCGAGGACTCTAGATAAACCGACACGCTAGGAGCCAAATACCGATAAGAAAACCACACCCATACCCCAAAAACAAGTCGATGAGATGCCTGAGGATGACAACAAGGGAAAACATAAGCCAATACATGACTTCGTCAACAACCCAACCCTTCTATCAAGTCTAAACGGGTCAATACTTATGATCTAAATTAGTGTTAAAAACATATCTAAATTACCCAGTCTAAAATACAAATAGTCAGTGATTTACAAACCTAAATTAACATGATAAACAAATCTAACTTAGAGAGAGTCGAAATTACCAAATTAAACAATAGCAATATATCGAATTAACTTAATCATATCACTCAATTAGCAAGTCTAAATGATTACTAGTCAATAATGTGCAAGGCTAAATAAACCTTAAGTGCAATCTAAATCACAAGCCTAATGAAAAATTAGACAACAATTACGATTCAATCTACCATTAACACAACCTATTCTTAGCAATACCAATATAAATGAAAAGGAACATTCTAGCTATCATGCATAGTGCTTATTAATAAGATTTTTACTAGTTGCTAATTCACATTAAGTTGTTGAGTAAAAATGTGTTTGACCATAAACATAATTATATTTTCATTAATTACACCCCTACGATAAAATCAAGGCATGGACTGATCTAGGTGGATATCGGTGGCCACCCACCTTTTCCGACTAGCTCAAAACAGTTTTCTGGCAATTTTGGCAATTTAGTATTTTTAGCAGGTTTTAACTTCTGGGGCCATTTTGAGGGCCCAAATGAAGGTTTTTCGAGATCGAGGTTCTTAATGATATACTAAGGCGTAATTGATCCCCCAAAATTAATCTCCTTGACGATACATTTCCAATGAGCTATCATACACCTAAAACAAAGATCGTATGCAAAAGTTACGACCCCGAGAAGTTGATGTACTAACTTACCCAAACGGGGCCCACATGACTTTTGGTGCTTCATCTCCTAGGGTTAGGTTTTTGGATGTCTAG
Source organism: Picea glauca (assembly GCA_000966675.3). Taxonomy (NCBI): domain Eukaryota; kingdom Viridiplantae; phylum Streptophyta; class Pinopsida; order Pinales; family Pinaceae; genus Picea; species Picea glauca. The sequence goes on along the minus strand of JZKD02S2029551.1, from coordinate 293,400 downwards.
GGTTTTTGGCACTCTTTTTTATTTTAAAAATTCCTTCAGAGCCTCATTATAACCATATTCTTGCGAATAAGCGCAACCGTCACATCTCTTCTCAGAGATAAGCCACCACCATTCTAGCGAGTCTTTCACTCTATATTTTTACAGTCTCTGTACATTTATTTGATTGATAGAAATCGTGTATTACTGTATATTTGTGTTTATGGTTGCATCTCTGATACATTTCTGTTATATTATTGAATATCTGTGATATCTCTGTGCATTTCTTTATTATATCTCCATTCTCATTTAGTGCCGAAAATAATCTGGATTAGTGGTATCAGAGCGGGTTGCTCTTGATGATTTTTTCAGTGCATGTCCCCGATGAGGTCCGAGTATAGCAAGTTGGGTCTTAAGATTGTCTCTCTTGAAGACAATCTCTCTCACACACCCAAGAAACCCTCAATGGCGGAAGAAAAGAAAAACGATGGAGTAGACAATCCTATCAATTTGTTGCTTGAGCAAGCTCTCATGCGACAGAGGGACAAAATGATGGAGAATTTTTCCCACATCCTTAAATGCCTACCGATAGCATTAGGTGCATCTTCATCAAGTGACCACTTTGGAGGCACCTCTCCTTTCAACGTACAAGTTAATTTTGATATTCCTGTATTTGAAGGACATATAGATGTAGAAGCCCTAGAAAAATGGTTAACTCTGCTAGAAAGTTGTTTCTCTGTTCACAATTTTTCCGACAAAGAAAATATCACCTTTGCACTTCTTAAAGCTCTCCCTCATGTCAAACATTGGTGGAAAACTTATTGGGAGCAAAGTTCCACAGAGGATTCTAGAATATATGGGGTTGATCCCACTTGGGATTTTTTTGTGGATGTGGTAAAGAAACAGTGTTACCTTGTTGGCAACTATGAGGACCAGTACATGAGATGGACCACACTACGGCAAGAGAGGGGCCAAGAAGTTTTGGAGTTCACCAATACCTTCCATACCTTGTGCACCAAGTTGGGTATCAAAGATTCTGAGCGACATTTGGTTCTGAAATAACGTGGGGCTCTACACAGATACATACAGATTGAAATGGATTTTCTGGACATCTCATCACTCAGTGTTTCTTATCGATATGCTATTAAAATTGAGCATAAATTTAAGCACCAGAACAAACAGGAATTTGGATCTGCAAATCTGCAACAACCAAAGTATGACAAAGACGACCCTAACAAAAATTCTCCCAAAAACCAGTCCAAGACACAGGAAAAGAAGGGTCACGAGAAGACAAAGAAGGACACCGAAAAATGGTGTGATTTCCACAAAATCCCCTAGCACAACATCAATGAATGTTTCTCAAAACAGTCATTGGTGGATGAGATCAAAGACAAGGAGCCAAACTCTGATTCATAATCTGATTCTGAAAATACTGGTAAATGACAGATCATTGACGTAGACCCCACTGCTATTGTTGCGACCACAACAATTCAACCAGAAGAACCAACAGATCCTAAAGAGGGGGAGTGCCTTTTTCATTCATAGATGTGGGTGAAGGGGACCCCGCTGCATTTTATTGTTGATAGTGGAAGCCAGAAAAACCTCATCTCAGTAGAGGTCGTCAAACAGTTGGGATTGTTAACAACACCACACCCATAGCCATACAACATCGGGTGGCTTCAACAAGGACGAGATCTCTGTGTCAGCCAACAGTGTCGGTTTTCATACGACATCCAACCCTTCAAGGATGAGGTATTATGTGATGTTTCCCCACTGGATGTCTGTGATGTTCTCTTGGGCCAACCATATATGTGGAGATGCCATGTTGTTTATGTGTCTCGACCCCGTAGTGTCATTGTTACTTTGGGGGGTCGTCTCTATAAAATACCAGAGGTAGTTCCAACTATTTTTCCACCTAAAAAGTGTTGCAAGGTAGTATCTCATACTGAAAAATTCATCTTCTTCACAATCTGTTTAAAAGAGGAACATAAGGACACTGCAACCACTACAGCCTTGCCCCCTGCACCTTCTATCCAACAGAAGCAGGTCGACAAGGTTGCAACAAAGCACAAATATTCCTTCTGCACACCTTCCTCTCATGTATCTTGACTTGTTGAAAATCCTCAGCTTCAACAAGTTCATGATAGACTTCCACAAACTAAGAAGCGCGACATCTCCAACAATACAAGCAGCTCACCAAGATTCAGATCCAGCAAATGCTTTTCTCTCTCCCCTGAGAATGAAATGCAATGGAAACCATTACTTCCTAAGGAGGGAGGATTGATCCAAGTGGATATCGGTGGCCACCCACCTTTTCTTACTGGCTCAAAACAATTTTCTGTCAATTTACTATTTTTAGCAGGTTTTAACTTTCGGGGCCTATTTGAGGTCTGAAATGAAGGTTTTTCGATATTGAGGTTCTCAATGATAGTTGAAGGCATGATTGAGCCCCCAAAATGAATCTCCTCGACGATACCTTTCCAACAAAATCTCATACACCTAAAATGGAGATCGTATGCAAAAGTTATGACCTCAAGAAGTTGATGTACTAACTTATCCAAATGGGGCCCACATGACTTTTGGTGCTTCATCTCCTAGGGTTAGGTTTTTGGATGTCTAGGGTTTTTGGCACTCTTGTTTATTGTAAAAAGGCCTTCAGAGCCTTATTGTAACCATCTTCTTGCGAATGAGCGCAGTCGTCACATCTCTTCTTAGAGATAAGCCGCCACCATTCTAGCGAGTCTTTCACTCTGTATTTTTACAGTCTCTGTACATTTCTATGATTAATAGAAATCATGTATTACTGTGGTTGCATCTCTGATACATTTATGTTATATTATTGAATATCTACAATATCTCTGTGCATTTCTTTATTATATCTCCATTCTCATTTCGTGCTGAAAATAATCTGGATCATGCATTACGGACATTAAGGTGAGGGCGTGGTCTGACAAGAATCAATCACGGTCAATGGAAAACATAAATCTATGTTGTCTTTACTAAAATTTCTTTCCCGAACAATAAATTTACAGTCATTAAAAACATAGTTACCAACTTAACAAGAACTCTCCAGAGTTCTCTTTTTTGGGGGCTCCAATTTTTTACCTCGTTTTTAAAAATGGTGATATCCGTAGCACCCCCTCTCTAGTTTTAGCTGATTTTTTATATTTTAAATTTTTCGATCCACAATGTTTCCACATTATTTTTTTAAATGCTCATTTTTCATCTTTTTTCATTTTTTTTCTATATATATATATATATATATATATAGATATTGTTTTTATTCAACTCCCTTTTTAGTCCTTTTTTCATGCTTCTTTCAATCTTAAATTTTTTTTTTACCATTTACTTTTTCAAAGTTACGATTTTTCATAGAATTTTGTCTCCTTAATTAATTTATTGTTCCATACTTTTTAAATATATTGAAAAACACCATTTTTAACACATTGTTTACCTTTACTTCAATAAATAAAAACAAATTATAGTTAAATAACACTACTTTTGAATATTTATCAAAAAAATACACATTTTATAGCTATATATCATAAAAAATCTATACATTTTGGTACATATTCCTTAAAATTACATGTCAAATAAAGCATTCTTATGGACATAATTGAACAAAAAAAGTCTAAATTTTATAAAAAACTATCATTTTCTTTCATATTTTTATACATTTGAAGTAAAGAAATGACAACATTTAATAAAATTTTCCAATGTACAGTGATTCACATACAAATCAAACGAAAAAGGAAACAATAAAAAGATTCATCAAAAAACAAAAAGAGATACATCTTTATTCTTATTTTCAAATATGAAAGTCAAATCATTACATTTATAACTCATAAAAAAATTGCAAAATTGAGCATTGTATTCAAAGCCATCTTTAAACTAATCAACAATATCATATATCACAAATTCATCATGCTCAACAGACACACCATCATCTTCTTCAACGTCATTTTGTGCTTCCATTGTGTCATTTTGTTCTTCCATTGGTTCTTTGATATCTGAAAGTTCTCCAAAGTGATCCTTTCCAATCATTCCTCCTAATGTTACTTGAGGTTCCTTTGATAATTTTTCCACCTTTGATTCACTAAAATCTCCTTTCCTCAAGCCAACTTCTTGCATTTCATCTGGAAGAGCTGGAATAGCATTAATTCTTTGTTGAATAAAACTGCACTGTATTGGGTCACTTTCAATGGCTATGCGATTCCTTCCTTTCTGTAGGCAACACACTAATGTTGTACCTAATCACCAAATACAAAATAAATAATGAAGTTAGATACTGTAAAAACATAAATTAAAAATAATCTAAGATTGAAGTATGATTTCATAAATATTAGATCAAAATTCTTACCTGAACCTAAGAACAAATCCAAAACCCAATCTCCTTCATTTGAAAATTCATCTATAAGATAATTAATTAATGCTTGTGGTTTTTGATAAATGTTAACCATCTCTCCTTTTAAATATTTTTCCTCATATGTTAGCTTTCTAACCACAACATTGGATACCAATATAATACTAGGAGTCTCCCCATCATTTGTATTGACAAGAATAAAATTATAAGAATCATCTTTTGTTGAGGTTGCAAGATGTATACTCTCAAAATCATGTTTAAATGATTCTTTCTTGGAGATTTGAATATTTGGCTTGTGCCTGTAATATAAATAAGTGAAATTTCAATTAACTTGTGAATTAATAAAATTGTTTTATAATATTAATTGTTAAACATACACTTTCAATATCTTACCAAATAAACTGTCTCCTTGTCTTTTCTTTCCCCTTGAAACTTAATTGTACTAATCCTTGTTGTGTGTCTGAATGAAATACTAGAAATCTCCAAAATGGTGATGTTGTAACTTCTATAAATCCCATAACCACTTTACTGAAAGCTTGGTAAGTATAAGGCTCAGTATCATATTCAATGTTTGGGATATTATAACCATGAGGGATATACGCAATAACTAGGAAGTATTCATTTTTAGGAACAATACTTGCAAGTTTTTCACAATCACCTAATATCACTTTATATTGAACAATGTCGAGCCCATTCCAAATGTAGTGATCAAGGGTGTCATCAAGTTGAACATTTT
>JZKD02S2029551.1:218498-238183 GCA_000966675.3 Picea glauca | reverse complement strand
GAGACTAGGAGGTATAATTACAACTAATGGACTAAATCCGACATAAATAAAATAACATTACTAATATAATATGCCCTAATTAAGGGGTAATGAGCCACTATTTAGGGCTTAACAAGCAACACCATGTGTTGGGTGAATATGCATCTCTTATATTCATTCAGATGTAAATGGATATAGCTCTAATAAAAGAAACTTACATTCAGTAACACTATCTCCTACTAATCTGCAATAGCCTTATTCAGGCATACTATGCATCTAATTATACAAGAGGTCCTCTAGGGTTCCCTCCAACTACACATCTAATCGAAGTAAAAGATTACATCTACTTAGTTATATTACAATAAACGTTTATGACATACAATTTAAGGTGAATGTTCAAATCCACGCCAAAATCAAATAACTCAAGGACGATCTAATCTATTCTGGTTTGACGTGATTGTTCAAACTTTGATCATGAAAACTTCTTTGATCCATCATTTACTTAGAAGTTCTCTGAGATACACCATCTTTCAAAATTTAAAATTTTACTCAAAAGGTGTGCTAGGCATTGTTCTTTCTTCCACATGTGTCCTGATGATGATGCTCTGCATCATACTCCACTTCTGGTAAAATCATGAGATCCTGCTCATGGATCCCTTTTCTATGTTGTTGAGACCTTCCAGGGTCCCATAATTTCTCTTGGAGCTATCCATCTGCTCCTTTTCCTTATTTCTTCTTCTGCCTTGTTGCTCATGCAATTTCCTTTCTGTTCAATCCTTCCTTGTTGACTGCTTCTTGTGCGGCTTCCAGCATCAATATTTTAACCTCCTCTATCACCTCTTCTAGCTGGTCTAATGGCTGGCTCTTTTCCTTCAACTCATTTTGTTACATCTCGCTTTCATCCACTTCCACCTTGACTTGTTGGATTAGATGACTTTGCAGCTTTACCCTTCTCTCCAGGGCCTTCCGTTCTTCACATAGATCAACAAAATCCATGCTATCTGCTGCTCTCTTCTCTTCTGTTGTAGGTTTTTGTTCTATTGTTATATCTTTCTCAGCTTCCCGGATGAAAATGTTTTTCCATTCCTATGAATACTCATCTCCTTCTGTTGTAGATCCCAATTCTATGGTTGCCTCATGTTCATCTCCCTGGCTGAAAATTTTGATAAATTCCACCGAATGCTCTTCTTTCTCCGTCTCTTTGGCACATTGAAATGTGTGTTGTTTCTCCTCCTTACCAATATGATCAATATGACCCTTAATGTTATCTTCATCTCTTGTGTCACTAGTTGGACACTTTGCTACAGATTTCAATTCTGGAGTCTCACCATTGAGTTGTTTCTCAGCTTCCTCTTCTGACAGATTGACTTCTCTTAGCTCCTCTGCTGGCATATCTGTAGTTTCCTCCAGTTGTTCCCTGGACTGGTATGCTCCTTCACCTATTTCCAGCCTAGCCTGTTGGATGTTCATGCTTTGCACTATCACCCTTCTCTCCAAGGCTTCCATTTCTTCTACTGCATCTGCAACACAAATGTTAGACTTTGTTTGGATGCTTGGCATGAATATTTTGATTCCTCTAATGATCAGAATGCACCTCTGATCTTCCTCTTTGATGGTAGAAGTATTTAACTTCTCATCATATTTATTCACATGGTCTACAAACCCACATGAGTCTTCATACATATGAGGTATTTCTTCTTCCTCCTTGACACATGTCAACATTCCTTATTGATATGAACTCTCCTCTGAGCTTCTGATACTTTTAGACAGTCTCATTTTACTTCCCTTTCTGTTGACGGACGAAATTGACCATTCGTCAATTGGGAGAGTGGAACCGGTCCGGGGTTGTCTAATAACCCAAGTCGTTTGGGATGAACCACCCTGACGGGTTTAGCGGCTCCATTAGCCGATAAAAGGTCCTAAGAAAACAAAAAAGAAAAACTACTCTAAACTAACTAATCTAACTAAAACTAACTATTAAAACAAACTAAATAAATCTAACTAAAACTATATATACAATCTATTACTTAATACTATACTAATTCTAATTGATTAAATATCTAACTACTAACATAAATATAACTTATTCACAAAATGTACAATATCTACAATTTACATATTTGAATGAAAACCTAAAAAACTCATTTGCATTCTGCCCTAAGAGAGAGAGATATTTTTTGTTGATTTCATAATTTTATGAACAAAAATAAAACAAAAACTAACTAAACTAAACAACTAATATATTGATTCTAACTACAAATCTAACTAAACATATATCTAACTAAATACTTAAATTATACTAACAAATTAACCAAACAAATAAATAACAAACTGACCTAGAGAAACGCTCCAGATTTGCCATGTGTATGATGATTGTCTTAGCTGATCGGAGGGAGAAAACCCACACTGAATTATCCAGGTGCTCCTTGTAAACAAAAAGCTGCAGTGCTCTTCAAATATGATTACAGGACAAACAAGACATAAAAATTACAACAATCTTATGATTTATAAATATTCACAGTTAGATAAACCTGTATGCAAAGACTTATACAAAATGATTCAATTAATGAAGAAGAGAAATCTATGATTCATCAACTGAGACCAAGTAATTGCTGTATTTTTAAATAATGAAAGAAATCAGATACGGATAACACATTAATTAAATCATATCATTCTGCAATAGACTATGATAGCTAAAGTAGTCTATAATCAACTGCAAATGACATGCATAAACTTGAAACAAAAGATTGATATTATGAAAGCGAAAGTTGTAGAAAAACATCAATTCTTGTCTCAGTTTGTATTAGAAATCCATAGCCTGGTTCTCCCACAAGTGAGGATGCCCCTTATTACAAAAATAATAAGTATTTAAAGACCTTCTCACAGGGTAAAACGTCCCTGTGGAAGTTATGAAAACTGTTTACAAAAAATCTGGGAAGATATCCCAAGTCTGACAAAACTAGGAACCTAAAATAAAAATAAAACACACAAATATCTCCTAGACTGTCCAGCATGCCCAATGCAATTCGGATGTACCTGAAAAGGGTTAAAAATGAATAATTTAGGAGGATATTTTGTTGATAAAAATGATAAAAAAATCTAATTCTATAGACTAGCTACAGAATCTTGCGATTCTGTAGCTGGTCTATATCAGACACAGAATCAACATTAAAATCAATACAAATCTTTAAAGAATTAAATTCAACTATTAACAAGTATCTAATAGCTATTTGAAAGACAAACAAATTATTCAAATTGAAATTGTTATACTAGTTTGAGATCAAAACATGACTAAGATCAATCAAACTACTACAGAAATGCATATACTCTGTTTCGTTGGTTGTCACAAAATCGGGTAAAAAAAATTGTAATGAACAGTAATGAAATTGTTTTCATATCAAACTGGAATCGATACAGTTAAACAAATCGATTGCCTTATCCATCAATAGTAAACACGGCCGAATCTATAGGAAAATAACATGATCATTTTCAGATTTGATACAACTGTATTAACATAAACAAACGATCCATCAAATCAAAGTTGTTGTGTCAATTACTACAAACGAAATGATAATGGAATCAATCAATCAATAACAGGATCTGTAGGATTTGTTCAATCGTTTGTTATTTCTATTTGGGGCAAACAAATTCGACTGACATCGAACGAAATCGTTCATTTCAAAACGAATTATAACCGAATTTTGACAGAGATAAAATTTGTCGATCTGGGTTTAATCAATCAAGCAAGCAACATTTATGATACAAATTCAACTCATGAAAACAATCGTACTAACTGAAAATACACAACAATCCAATCAAAATAAAAGTGAATCGAACAGTTGGAGCTTAACATAGTCGTTGTGAATCAAAATTGCTCCATGATTCGGGTGTAGATATCTTTTGTACAGGCTAAATGAGAATATCGTTTCCATGCAAAACAAAGTCATCCCTTCCAAATTGGGGTTGAACAGAGTTGTAATATTACATTTCATAATAATTCAATTCACGAAATCGTTCCAAAATCACAACATACAAACAAAATTAGAGCCGAAAGAACGAAATCATACCAAATCAAGACATGATCGTGCTCTAAATTTAGCATGAAAACCTCCTGTTCAGATTAGATACAAACAAATCCAATCGAAAGCAGGCATTGATTTCATTAACTCAACAGACAAACGAATCAAATCTGATGAAAACTTATCAATTACTAAACTAGGCATGACCGAATCTTGTATCCAAATCAAAACTTCATTTAATTTTAGCAAAGCGAAAACAATGTACAGGATGAACAACATTATGACAGAGCCATTTCAAATGATAGACAGAGCTATTTGAAAACCAAACTCAAACTATTATATTAATCCTAGCCATTCACAAAACGAAAATGATATCGAAATTCATACCTGGATGACGAGCAAACAACTTGATCATGACATTTTGGAATTGACAACGGTTGTAGCCGATTCAACATTCCTAAATACGATGGAGCCAGTGGATTTCTACTTCCTATCATTTGCTTGAAGTTTGTCCCTTTGACTGGTCAACACAACAACTTGATTTTCCAATGATTGGATCTTCGATTGAAGTAAAGGCATGTCTATATAGTATCGTTCCAACCACACATCACATTGATCACATGACGATTGTCCGGGCTTTGAAAATGCAGGTGAGGTTTTGTTTGAATCGTCGAGGGTTTCGTTAGGTAGCTTGATCCCAGGGTAGCTAGGATTGTTCCTTAGGCAAGGGGTAGATTAGAAACGAAGTCAAAGGGTGGCTTGGAACACAGACCCTGTGAGTAAGGGTACTCACTAGCTAGGAAGTGTTCTATGTCAGAGTCTGAATCCTCACTAAGGACTATGGGCTTCTGCTCAACACTATGTTTAAGCTTATTCCTAGCCATTCTTGAGATAAGTCGAGCGTTCTTTTTACCTTTTCCATCAACAGTAGGGTTTCCCTTGGCCTTTTTTCTTATAGGTTTTTTTATAGCCTCAACCTTGTTTGCTAAAACGTCAGGCAAGTCAGTATCAGGGTCGACCGAGGGTTTAGGAGAGGGCAGTAGTACATGGAAGGGCACGGGTGGCCCGACCTTAGTCACACTAACCACAAGATTGTCAACTTGGACAGGCTCTGTATCATCAAAACCATTTCGAGAGATAAAAGATCACCAACTATCACCGTGGAGACTTAAGTGATGAACAAGGATGAGTCTGATCAGGGCGTGGTGGAACAAGCTACTATCAGCCTTTTCTCTTTTAAACCTCTTAGACATTTTATAAAGGCTATGCTGGAAGTAAAAAGGCATATTCAATGGATACCCTGTAAAATTCATTAACAGTCGAAGGTGATAGAGAAAAACTAGTCCATATCGACCCTCACAGGTCACGAATTGTTTGACCACCATTAAAAGATCATGCCATCATGGTTTGAGTGTGGAAATCGACATACCTCTATCATAGGATATGACCTTTCGTGAGACGAACAGAAGTGGCCATGGCACCTCTTCCACTTTTGAATTTTTAAACCAACGCTGGCCCATGGTTGCTAACCCCGTGGTGGAGCTAATGAACTCTCCACTAATTTCCAACTGAATGTCACCCACCTTGGCCCTACAGCCATCAAAAGTCAGGGCGAACAGTTGTGCAACAAATAGATTAAAACCCTTGAATCATTGTACAAAGGTGAGCCATCCGCTATCCTCTAAGTCTTTCAGTGCATTGTCGAACAGTAGCAAGGCTTGGCTACCGTTCGGCTCAATTCGCACCACTGGTGCCATGGAGCCGAGCACACGGTGAATGAGCCAGGGTTTGAATCATAGCATACACAGGAGCAGAGTGCACGAAGGGTTACCCGAGCTAACAAAGGTGAAACAGGGATAGGAGAAACATTAATGACATCGTGCGAAGGTGGTGGAGCTATTTGCTGGCCATGCATAATAGTTATTGCCAAGGTACAACCGCGGGCGCTATCAACTATACAAGTCAAAATGCATGTGTTATAACTATGCCATTTCAATCAATCAAATCCTTTGGTAAGTGGATAAACCATACGCACAATCAATAGTTATGCCATAGATTTAAAACCAACATACAAATCGAAACCAATGCCAATGTTTTGACTATGTGACATGTGTTGTAACAATTCATACCATGAGTTTAACCAATGTGCCAATGTGTTTTGATAACATGAACTAGGTGTCACATTAAATGAAATATATCAAGGGTTTAACCATAACACCTATGTATTTTTATGAAACCATTATGCCAAGTAGATCAATCAAAGAACATGTGAGTCCAATTGCCAATGTATCACAAACTCAATGAAACAAAATCACACAATCAAATCAAGAATGTCAAATGAGTACAGATCGAAAGGTCTTTTGCCAACTACATAGTGATAAGTAAAATGTAAACGCAATGGGCATATCGAAAAAAATGATAACGACAATTCAATAATGATTTTAATGCGGCTTAGAAAGACCAATTTTTCACGCTTACAGTCATAAAAACAAAACGAAGGTAAGTGTGCAAACAATGCAAAAAAGTGTCGTTTCATTTGAGAATTGCGACGAAAAATTTAAGGTTTGCAAAACAATGGTGCAGGTAGCTTATAAGATAGTGGAAAAATGTGAATTGGCTGCCAACACTTTCCCACCTGGAAATCTAGGATTTCTCCCCTACCTTCGTGGAAATTTATGATATCTTCAATTGATCCCATCTCATTGCCCACCTAGAAATTTGAAAATTCATTTCTTCCCTCCTGGCAGTTTATGAGACCTTTAACCGATATCCCTTCCTCATCACTGGGGATTTTTCCAACTTTTGGCTCACAAATTCAAACCAACTCCTTCTTTGTGTCACTGAGGTTTCCAGCATGCCTCAACCACTTTCTCAGCATTTGTTGTTGCCTTATGGCTAACAACTTATAGACAGTCCACTTATCTTTCCTCTTCAAAGGCCATTCATATATCCAGTGTGCCTTTGCCTCCTGCTACATCTTCAATGCCATCTCCTCCATTGTTTCTCTAATCACCCTGAGCTCTTTGTCTATCTCAATTTTATTTTTTTGGTGGTCTTCTCCTTGACCACACCTATGGCCTTCAATATCCATCTATGTCTGCCTCCTTCCTGGCAAGTATGTTGATCACTCTTCAACTGAGAGAATCTTGATATTCTCCTTGCACCCCACTTGGTTGTCCATTCATTGTTGCACACGTGCAACCATCATTCACATAGTATCACACTTTGTTTCCTCTCTCACTGGCTGTCTATAGGAAAATTTGTTCTTATGATACTAATTGATGTTACTAGACTAGCTTTTCTCTCCATTTCTTGCTATTTGCAAGAAAATTTCAGCTCTGATACCACTTGGTGGCATTAGACAAAACCTTTTCCTAGGCTCTGATACCACTTGACAAAGACCCGCCCTACTCTCCCTTGGGGGTTGCATGAATTCGGTCAAGGATCGTAAAATATTCTCGAGTTGGATTAGCTCCTCAATACCTTACTGGTCTCAAACTAAATCAAACACATTCCCTTTTATCACCCAAGGCGCAGGTCATATGGCACCTGCCTTGCTCCAGTCTAATCGTCTTTCGTCGTCCCTCAGGTTTTCATGGTCATGATCCGGTCATTATCGATTTGTTCATCGATAGATGGTTCAAAGTGATTGTGCGGTGCCGACATGCTTGCTCTTTATCAAAGGGCTCAATCTCCTCAATCAGAAAAGTACTCACCCAACTCGATCTAATCATGGTCATTGATCCCACGTCCTGACGAGATCAATGACGTTGGTGAATTGCGAGCTGTAAACTAGAAATTTTTCTAATTTTACCTCCTCTCTCCACAATGATTCACCACCGTCGATCTCTGTTCACATATTAACGGATACTCGCAGACCCTACTTTCTTATCTTTTTTCCCAAAGATTAACACCAACGGGCGCTAGCTCCTTCTCCTAGACATTATTTGTATGTGACCTCGGGCTATGATCCGGGGCCTAACCTCTTAGTGCTTCACAACCTCAGAACGTTCAACTGGGACCAAATCAATGGTCCTCATCCTCCTTCACAACCAATGGTTGAGATCTACTTTGGGACTCCACCCTTCGGGATTTCGGGATGTTCCAAACTCCAATTTTCCTCGGAGTATTTTGTACCTGAAGTTCTATATCAGGCACCACGTGTCCACCCAAATCAACGGATATAGTCCACTTCGGGACTTCAGCCTTCGGAAGTCTCAGCTTCTCCACACTCACTTTCTCCCAGAGCGGTTTCACCCGGAGTTCACAATAAGTTGACACATGCCTCCCACAGGTCAATGGCTAAAAGACACTATGGCTATTCGAGCTTCAGGAGTTTCAAACTCTCTGCCTTTGCTTTATCCAAGAGTTATTTCACCTAGAGTTCATGATCTAATGACACGTGTATCTCACAGATCTATGACTACGATTAAATTTGGCGCTTCAAGCTTCAGGAGTTTTGAACTTTCCACACTTGGTTCCTCCTGAAATACTTCCACCCGAAATACACAATCTATCCGCACGTGTCCTTCTGGATATGACAGGCACGATTCACTTCAGCTCTTTGGGCTTCGGGAGTTTCAACTCTTGCACACTCGTTTTTCTCTCGGAGTGGTTTTACCTGAAGACAAATAATGTTTTACACGTGTCCTTTTGGATCTGACGGACCAGATCTTCTTCGCTCCCTTCAAATTCCTTTCAGAGTGTTAGGCCTCCAAACTTCCTGGTCTCTTTCCACATGTTCTTCGCAACATATGTTTGCGATCTACTTTGGCCTTCAAGACTTCAAGAGTTTGTCACACTCCACAATTGAAATCTTTTGAAGTGAATTTCCCCGAAGTCTCATATCTGTTGACACATACCTCCTGACGACCAACGACTAGGATCTATTTTTTCCTTTGACTCTTCGATGATTTCGTTCTCTCCTTATCTACAAAACTTCTGAAATTATTTCTCTCTGGAGTTGCAGATATTATGCCACCTTTCCCTCTAGATGATGGACGGTCCCTAACCTCTTCAGGAATTCGGATAATCCTCACTCCTGTGTGCACACAGATACTTAAAGCTCGTGCGCTTTTCAAAAATCCAATGATCTGGAATGATCCCACTCCCTCCTGGATAGATCTTGACTGATAACTCGTGAAACCTTCAAAGATCCACTCCATTTAAGATTTATCCTCGCTATCTCTTTTGAGATTTATTTCTCAAACCCTTTGACTCATTATAGGGATACTTTGACACTTAGTTGAACTTCTAATATGTACACTCCTTGCAACATATTCCTATGCAAGATTTAACTTCTTGCGGGCGACTATGCACACCTTGTAGCAATCCCTTTTCCCTCCTTTCAAATGGAAGTTTCACGCTATCTCTTCTAAGCTTCTAATTCGAAACAGACTCTGTCAATGCACTCCTTGTGGATTGTATGCACACCTTTCATTAACTCAGCGAAGAGAAACAATTAGAACTTATCCAAATACTTCACAGTATCATATGCTCAATAGCATAACTCATTCATTCAGGAAAAAAACAAATAATAGGGAAACTGTAAACAGTAGCAACACCATGCGTTGGGTCAATATCCCTCTGTTATATTCATTTAGATGTAAATGGATACAACTCTGATAAAAAAACTTACATTCAGTAAAACTATCTCCTACTAATATGAAACATCCTTATTTAGGCATACTATGCATCTACTTATACAAGAGGTCCTCTATGGTTCCCTCCAACTACCCATCTGATTGAAGTAAAAGCTTACAACTACTTAGTCATATTACAATAACCATCTGTGACAGACAATTTAAGGCGAATGTTCAGATCTACGCCAAAATCAAATAATTCAAGGATGATCTAATCTCTTCTGGTTTGATGTGATCGTTCAACCTCCGATCATTAAACATTCTCTGACCCATCATTTACTCAGAATTTCTCTTAGATACACCATCTTTCAAAATTTAAAATTTTACTCAAAAGGCGCGCTAGGTGTTGTGATGTCTTCCACGTGTGTTCTGATGACAATTCTCCTGCATCAGGAAATAACATCAACCCAAAAGAAATGGAAATAAGTTTTAAATATGATCCATTAGGGAAAACATCCTAAGAAGAACTATAAAAATTGGCATGTGGATGCATATATAGATGAAAGGTGTCGGGATATTTAATTGTATCTCAGATGATACAATTCCAAGGGGGGACAAATTGCAACTAAAAACATGGAAGGGCAAGATATATAAGACAAATTTGATGTGGATGATAACATTGTC
Organism: Picea glauca; assembly: GCA_000966675.3. Lineage (NCBI taxonomy): Eukaryota > Viridiplantae > Streptophyta > Pinopsida > Pinales > Pinaceae > Picea > Picea glauca. The sequence goes on along the minus strand of JZKD02S2029551.1, from coordinate 227,919 downwards.
TACCTTAAAATGAGGGAGTGAAGGGGAAGTGAATAAATGAATGAATTCGTGTATATCAAGATTTATGTCAAGAAAAATAGTGTTATATATATATTGTTTTTTGTATTTGTTCTCAATGTAATTTAAGTCATGTAATTAGATTTTATGAACCTATATTAGAAACATATGAGCATCCGCAACCATGTTATCATTGGGTTGGTTGGAAAATAATTTTATTATGAGGACTAGAAGGCATTATTAGGTTAAGATTTCCATAGACGTTGTTTTTAGTGATGAGGTGGAAGATGTTGTATAACCACTTGATACATGTAATGTTTGGAAGCCCTTGTGAGATAAGAAACATATTGGAAAAGAAAAAAAGGAAGTAATGACTAGTCGAGGGTGGTGATACCTACCTCATAAAGGTGCACAAAGGGAGGATTCAAGGTTCTATAACAACAATGAGTTTGGTAAAGAAACCAATTGATATAAACCAAAAGAGGAGTTCCTTCAAGGAAGTGTAAGAAGGCATAACAAGCAAGAAGGAAGCTATGTGATTCTATCTTCTGCATAATGAATCTTTTACAAGACCAAAATCATTCCAAGATGGTGAGTTGTGACCCAAATAGATAAAGTGCCAAGTCTAGTTTATAAATTTATATGTGGATGGGTTGAAATAAGACTAAATTTATTGGTTTGATGTCTAAGAACCCAAGAAGTTGAATAATTATATGATGGAATTATATAATTTTCCTACCCAATGTCCATCATTGACTTAGTCAATATGTTAAATGATTGTGTGATTTTTCTTTGAGTGATCAAATTTGACTTTATTTTGAATGAGACAAATTATTTATGCCTTGGAGACCAAATCAAGGATATTTAATGTAAGTTCCACTAGTTATTTATCTTTAATAATTTTACCAAATGGGAAATTGAATGGGTTGTTTTATTCAAGGTTGACAGATTTGGAAATATTTTTTGAGTCTTACAACATATTATATAAAAGAGTGGAGAGGGAATACAAAAGGGGACCCATCATTGTGTTTCCCAATAATTGAACATGATAGAAAAATAGAGAAGGATAGATAATGATCTATAAATAGCCATGGACATTCCACTAGGATAGTTTATTAAAACAAATCTTGCAAGTTTCTATAAACTCTTGTTATGAATTGTTTTTCTTAAGATTAATATTTAATATTACTACCTTAGCACATGAAATATTGAAATAAACAAAGTCTAAAATGATACAAGCTAAATAAAATGATACAACATAAACATAATGAACACTAGATGTACCTTGGGAAATCCCAATAAGGAAAAAAACCAACTATAAGTTGAGGATTGTATCTTGTGTTTTTCTTCTTAGTGGTGAAATTCAAATACAAATAAAGTGGAATCATTATGGAGTCCCCATTGACACTATATTATATATGCCTTGTAACGACCCTACTTAAATGAATACTTAAAGATTATAAAGAAAAATTAATTAAAGAAAATAAGTGTGATTAATTAAGTAATACTCTGACTACAGATCACATTTAATGACCTGAGAAATAAATTTAAAAGATCAATGAAAAATGTTAAAAAATGGTTGCGTATGCAGAGAGGGAGTCTGATAGTCCCGAGAAGATAAAATATTAATGGAAGGAGTATGGAGGGGGACGAGGGTGGTTGTGAAGTAAAGGCGTGAGGTGGTCGGGAGGAATAAGGGGGGGAAAGAGGGGGATGTGCGCACCATTTGACAGGGGGGAATGGTTGCGGAGGACTGTTTTCTTGCTATCTGCAGAGAGTCGAGAGCTTGGCTGTGAGATTGGTGTGCTCAGATTGAGGCACGGGATTTTCTGGTTGTGACATATTGATCAGGCAGGCACCGAGTTGCTAGAGGTTTTGGGCACGGGGGCCAGGATATCCGTAGATATCCTGGAGCTAGGTCATTTTCCTAGTTGGCAGGGTGGAAAATAGTTTTGGGAAATTATTTTTCTGTGTTTTCAGCAGGACTGGACGGTGTAGCAGGTAGCAGGAGAGCAGCAGCAAGGCAGCTGGCAATGGAAATTAGCATCAGAACCAGGTAACCTGTTAAATTATGCATTTGTTTCATTCTTCTATGAAGTCGTTAATCTTTGATGAATCTAAATTACTGAAGTCGCCCGGTATGAATATCAATATTATGCTGAATAGATATTGTCTTAGTTAAGGAATAAACTTCTTATGAGGATAACGATGTTTAGATATATATGGGCATTACATATGGTATCAGAGCGTCTTAGTTCGGAATCTGGGCCTGAGGGCCAAAACCCCGAGTGTTAACTCTAGCCACACTTAAACTATAGGCAAAACATGTTTAGTTTGATTTGTTATGACTGAAACAGTAACGGAAATGCACTCAGGATAATACTCCTACATGACCCAAGAAAAGAAGCTCATATATCGCAAGCAACAGCTTTAGGTAAAACCCTGTAACTAGATCATATATGGTCACTACAGTTGTAGTCTGAACATTCGAAGGAATGACTTTAAAATAGTGGCAGCAAATCGGATAATGGGAGGGATCACCTTCCACAAAATGACTATCCTTAAAACAACCTGAACAAAGATATTAAGCACGAAAAACAAAGATGACGACTTAATTTTATTTTGAGCAGTACTTATCGATGAAAATGTCAAAGGGAAGCTTCTATTGAAGGCTTGAAACTGGTAGGACTCAATGACTACACGAACTACACTATATAAAATTCAAAAAGGCAATTGCGGGACCTTGAAAAGGCCTATTTCACCTCGAACTTACCTAAATGGGGGAAACTATCGATGCACAGTCGGAAAAAGGAAATGTAGAAGACTTGTATCATGCGGGAACAGTGCACTAACCTAAGTGAAATTTTAAAATAATGAAGAACCTCAGGGGCTAGGCCATTATAAATTTTAACCGTGCCAGAAAGAGAATTTTTTACACCGCGAAAATTTTCTTGCGATTAATCATTACCTCAAAACAGAGCTGTCCATTACGCCAAAAAAAAATGGATTTGAGCCGTCAAATCTCGAGCGAAATCCCGTCAGCCGTCAGATCTAGAAAAGTTGCGCGGGGTTTAAGCCCCAACATGCATAGGAGGAGTCCCGGAAGAGTCATCGGGAAACCTGAGCCATCGGGGTTTTGTTAAGTCTAAGAATCGAGACCGTGTGGTTCTCAAAATCCCAAGAATGGATCCTGTCCATTGATCTCGGCAGGACACGTGTCAGCGCCTTGGGGAGGCATCGGGATTTTTATTATCGGAAATCCTAGGAGTGTAGAACCGTTGCATGTTGAAATCGCGATTCGTGATTTTCCAATAAGATCGGAGTCGTCCAAACAGTAGTGACGCGTGTCGAAAGATCCCAGAGAGTCAAGAAATCGGGGTTTTCGGAGACGAGAAACTCGTGCAGGTTGAAATCGCGATACGTGATTTCCTGATCAGATCTGGACCATCCATTGTGTGTGACGCGTGTCAGGAGATCCCTAAAGAATCGAGGATCGGGAAATCAGGGTTTCTAAGAAAAGGAAACTGCGTCGCTGGGAATCGTGATTGGCGATATCCCGACAGTGACGTAATCATTGTGGGACCACCAGGGTTAGGGTGGTGGACAGGTGTCGTGTCACACCGAATGATCGTAGGTCGGAGTTCGGGAAAACTCAAGTCCTGGAACTCATAGGTGTTGGATTCGCAAACTCGCGAACTCTGATACACCAAGGAAGGACAGGTGTCAAATGTCAACTTTCGCGAAGTCAATGACGTGTACCATCGGGGATCGGGAGTCGGGGATCCGTGAGGACGGAGAATAACGACAGTGCAAGTGGCGATTTCTCGATGGGAAAATTCACGATAAAAGAAAGGAACCCCGAGAATTGATTTGAACCGTCCATCATTTTGGACGCATGTTAGAACCTTAGAGAGAGTCGGAAATAGGGGAATCGGAGTATTCGGGCACACAAAAATTATGTCACACGGAATCGCGATACGCGATTTCCCGACGAGATCTGAACCGTTCATTTGGTGGACAGGTGTCAACAACCTGGGCAAGGTCGGGAATCGATGTATCGGGGTTTTCAAAGGCATGAAATGCTCGCATGTTGGAGTCGCGATCCACGATACCCCGATGAGATCTGAACCGTTCATTCCGAGGACATGTGGCAATGATCGGAGCCATCGGGAAAGGTCCCGATGGGAGGTCGTCCATCGGGCCATCACAAATCATGAAATCATGAATCCCGTGGACGAGCGGTTCATGACAGTAGGAATCATGAAACCCCGAATCTCGAGGAGGATAAGACCGCAGTCACATGGGTGCAGGTCACATGGACCTTGGCATAGCCAAAACAGGGTGAATGCAAGGATTAGGCACATCAGATATCGGGATATCGGGAATTCCGTGGACGCGGGATTCATGTAATAATATATTGCGACATCCAAAACTCCGATGTGGGATAAGGCCGTGGCCCTGGGGTATAGTGGTCATATGGGCCAAAAAGGCTTAGTCGAAGGGCTAATGCACAGGGTACTGCATCGGTAAATCGACAGTCGGGAAACTGCGAGGGAAGGGGTTCATAACAACGAAAGTCGCGAAACCCCGAAACCCGATAAGGATAAGACCGCGGTCACGAGGAAAGGTCGTGTGGACCAAGGGTTTAGCTTAGAGGGATAAAGCGCTAGGAGTGAATCAGGGATCGGAGAATCACGAGTCCTAAGGACTTGTGAGGCTTGACATTGAGAACCCCGAAACTCCAATGAAAGATAAGGCTAGGGTCACATGGGACGTCGGTCATATGAGATGGGTGTCTAGCCCGAAGGGCTAGCACATAAAATGCTGTATCGGGAATTTGAGGGAACAGGAATTCTCGACATAGGGGAATATGAAACCCCAAAGCCCGATAACAGGATTCCTAAAGGAAATTTGGGTGCGGTCCCAGGGGAGAAAACGCAAGGAATGGGAAGACCTGAGGGTCGGATATTGACCAGTGACACCAGGGGAAATTCGCAGAGCCACTCGGCTCGGTTGATAAAGATAAAAAAAAAAATCTTGTATACACATATAACAATATATATATGCATATAGCTATAAGTTTACATAGGCGAATGGATTTTGTTCAAAAGAAGAAATTACCATTCATTACCCTAGCGTAAGGAAGGTTTATGCAGAATCATGACTCAATTAGCTCAGCATTCTCCATGAAGGTACTGAAATGCGCACCATAGGCGGAATGAATCGTACCTCTTACTGTAGCTGAGGACGAGCTCCGTGAAATGTATAGACAAGGGATAGGCTCCCAGTAATTCAAGGGGATTGGACTCTAGGTCCTGCTTCTTATCTGGGGCCATATCAGAATACTCTGTTTCTGCAAGATGAACTGGTAAAATGCTTAGAACTACATTGTGAAGGTGAACCATGGCGGGAGAATTATAAAAACCTCAGAGGAGAGCAGAGGCAGATCTGTGGTGAACAAAGAATGATGTGAGGAAAGACCCAACAAGGGAGAAAGTGGGACAAAAATAAAAATGTGTGGAGAATTGAAAGGTTGACAGGTGTAGAGATTGGGATACGAGGGAGCTTATGAAAGCCAGACGAGCACGTGGAACCCATGCGTGCCCGAACCCTTGGGAGAACATTTAATCATTTCATATTTGTAGTTTAAAGTGTTAAAATAATTAAAAATAAATTAAATAAATTAGTATAAATAATTTATATATATATATATAAGACAAGATGATTTTTACTTAAATTTAAGCTAAGTTAAATTAGTATAATAATATTCTTTTTAAAATTAGTTATTTAATTAAAGTGTAAGGTTAGTCTACCTTAAAGATATTTAATGATGTTAGGACTTAGACTGGTGGCGCATGCACTAGGAAGTGATGAGTAAAGCACAAGGCTAATGTAGTCACAGGGCGAGGGAACCAATAATTCTTTTTGGCAAGAACAAACAAACCAAGCTTAGATGCTTAAACCTAACCCAAACTGAGCCAATTCTCCTGATGGAGTAATGTCTGTTTACAGACAAGTAAAGAAAACTTACGCCCAACCCTATTTCTAAGTTTGAGTAGCACCAATATGAGATGTCCTTGAACTCACCCAGACAATTTTGGGGTGATGCAGGTTAAGTCATACAAGATGGTCAGGACTCGAAGGGGTCGAGGCAGGGGAGCATCGTCACGAGGACCACCGATGCCACCCAAACCATCAACACCATCAACACCACCAACACCATGAACACTACCACCACCATCTCCCGAACTAGCCCTCATACTACGCTCGTTGGAAGCCATTAACGAGACTTTAAAGGGGCGCCAACCAGCAGGGACTGAAGTGGAACCCCCACCATCTGGAATGGGTAATCCAGAAGCATCAAGGAACTCAAGGGGATAATTTCCACATGAATACATCACACGAGAATTGCAGAAGATCAAAATTTTGGAGTTTGCCGGAGGTCACGCCAGTGAACGCGCAGAAGCCTGGTTGGAAGGCATGACAAGGTGTTTTGCCTTAAGGGACTATGTGTCCAATTCGAAGGCTAAGATCGCAATTTTTCAGTTAAGAGACAATGCTTTGAACTGGTGGGGAAACTTAGAAAGACAACTACACCTTACCCCAGACACAGTATCTTGGGAAATTTTCGAGGAGAGGTTCTGAAGGAAATATCTACCAGCATACTACAAGGAACAACAGGTAGGGGCATTTCATGCCTTAATACAAGGGAATAGGACAGTAGAAGAATACAAGATCAGATTTATGGAACTGGTCAAATATGTGTCGTATATGGATACCGACCAACGACAGACAGATCGCTTCATCTATGGATTGAACCCTAAGATAAGAGCTATGGTGTGGATGTGGAAACCATCATCAGTAGCGGAGGCGATAGAAAATGCACGTTACATGGAAGAACACTTGAACTTAACTGGGGGTACAAGATCGACATTTCTGCATCGCCCAGGATTCGTAGGAAAGACCCCAAGGACATTTTCTAGGGGAGGGGGCTCAAGGCCACCACCTTATGGTAATAGAGGTGCACCAAGGACAGTAGCTGCAGGTATTTCAATGGCAGCCAGTGCAGCATATAGTTCATCGCCAACGGTGCAAACAGGTCCACGACCATCGCAGGGAACAACTAATAGGGGCAAGGGTTCCAGGGGGAGGAACTCATTTCAGGGATAGTCACATAACAGTGCACCGGTTCAATCTCATATTACCTATTGGAGGTGCAAAGGACCCCATTACCAGCGTGACTGCCCAGAGTTACAATCAGGGTTTGTACATAGATAAGGAAAGGCATCGATGGGAAGATCAAGTAACAACCACCAAATTTACGCAGCGGTTAATAACTGCCAGGCCGAACATCAATCCACAGTGATAGAGTCATCAAGTACGTTAAATCATACCCATGTTAAGATTTTGTTTGATTCTGGTACGACAGATAGTTTCATTTCACCATCTACATTAGAAAAGAGTGGGTTGGCAGCCTACGAGCATGATGACTTTAAACAAGTCAAAATGGCTTCAAGAGAAAAACAAGTTGTAGGACCCAGTGTTGATAATTGTATAGTATACCTAGGAGTGTGCACCACCAGGTTGAAGGTATACGTCACTGCTCTTGGAGCATATGACCTAATCATTGGAATGGATTGGTTAGCAACTCATCGAGCTTTGGTAGATTGTTTCGCAAAGAAGGTGCTTTGTATTGATGATGAAGGAAAACCAATAGAGATCTAGGGTGTACAGAGAAAAGTGTCATTACGTTTTATATCTACTATGAAGGTCAAGCGATGCTTGAGGCAAGGGTGTCGACTTTATGTAGTGGAAGCAGTGAATGAAAGGAAGGGACCCTCATTGGATCAGTACCTAGTACTGTCAGAATTTCAAGATGTTTTTCCAAACGAGTTACCCGGATTACCTCCAGAGAGGGATCTTGACTTTACTATTGAGCTAAAACCTCGTGCAGAACCAATATCCAAGACTCTGTATCGAATGACGGCGCCAGAACTGTGTGAGTTGCAAATGCAGTTGAAAGAGTTACTAGACTTAGGGCTAGTAAGGCCCTGTGTCTCACCTTGGGGCGCACCGGTAATTTTTGTAAAGAAGAAGGATGGATCCTTACGATTGTGTATAGACTACAGGGATTTGAACCGTGCTATGGTGAAGAATAGGTAACCAATGCCACGAATAGATGACCTCTTCGATCAGATGAAAGGAGCAGCGGTATTCTCAAAGATCGATTTGCGATCAGGGTATCATCAGTTGAGGATTAAGGAAGGTGATATCCAGAAAACTACCTTTTGAACTTGGTTTGGACATTATGAGTTTGTTGTGGTACCTTTCGGATTGACCAATGCGCCAGCGGTATTCATGAGTCTCATGAACGACGTATTCTAGAAGTACTTAGATTGATTTGTACAAGTTTTTCTAGATGACATACTCATATATTCCAAGAGTGAAAGAGAACACGAGGAACACTTGCGAATAGTGTTGTCTTGCCTTAGAGAGAACAAATTGTATGGGAAGTTGTTGAAGTGTTCCTTCTTCCAGAAGGAAATCCACTATTTAGGTCACATCATTTCAGGCAAAGGAATCTCTGTGGACCCAGAAAAGGTAAGGGCCATTATGGAATGGCCAGTGCCGAAGAATGCACATGAGGTGAGAAGCTTCATGGGGCTAGCAGGTTATTATCGGAGATTTGTGGAAGGATTCTCAAAATTAGCGAAACCCATCACCACTTTGCAATGAAAAGGGGTCAGGTATGAATGGAGAGAAGAATGTGATAGTGCATTCGCTGAGCTTAAGAGGTTACTAACTAGTGCGCCAATTCTATGAGTGCCAGATATGGAAAAGGACTTCACGGTCTACACGGATGCCTCTAAACAAGGGTTGGGGGCCATGCTAATGCAGGATGGGGGAGTGATAGCTTATGCGTCAAGAAAGTTGAAAAATCAGTAAGAGTTATACGCGACTCATGATTTAGAGTTAGCAGCTGTAATGCTGGCTCCGAAACTTTGGAGGCACTACCTGATTGGGAGAAACTTTGAACTCAAAACGGACCATCAGAGTTTAAAACATCTCTTCGCTCAAAGATATCTGAATGCTAGGCAGAGATGATGGAGTGAGTTCATGAGTTCATGATGGAGTGAGTTCATGGGACCACTAATCGGGAAAAATTATGGTATGAATAATGTATATGGAAATTATATTTATTTGAATGCATTACTATGATACATGGACTATTTCATGATTTTGGTACTAACACTGCCCAAAACCAAATAAACGATGACAAAACCTCTAGCAACATGGTGCCCCTGTATCTTCCATTGTAGGGTGTTGACCCTGGTTCTATTAGGAGGGGTGGAGGCATTTCCCACCGTGTATCCTCCATTGTAGGGTGTTGACCCTGGTACTATTAGGAGGGGTGGAGGCATTT
>JZKD02S2029551.1:168394-216646 GCA_000966675.3 Picea glauca | reverse complement strand
AGGAGATAAAATATTAATGGAAGGAGTATGGAGGGGGACGAGGGTGGTTGTGAAGTAAAGGCGTGAGGCGGTCGGGAGGAATAAGGGGGGGAAAGAGGGGGATGTGCGCACCATTCGACAGGGGGGAATGGTTGTGGAGGACTATTTTCTTGCTATCTGTAGAGAGCCGAGAGCTTGGCTGTGAGATTGGTGCCCTCAGATTGAGGCACAGGATTTTTTGGTTGTGACATATTGATCAGGCAGGCACTGAGTTGCTAGAGGTTTTGGGCACGGGGGCCAGGATATCCGTAGATATCCTAGAGCTATGTCATTTTCCTAGTTGGAAGGGTGGACAATAGTTTTGGGCAATTATTTTTCTGTGTTTTCAGCAGGACTGGACGGTGTAGCAGGTAGCAGGAGAGCAGCAGCAAGGCAACTGGCAATGGAAATTAGCATCAGAACCAGGTAACCTGTTAAATTATGCATTTGTTTCATTCTGCTATGAAGTCGTTAATCTTTGATGAATCTAAATTACTGAAGTCGCCGGTATGAATATCAATATTATGCTGAATAGATATTGTCTTAGTTAAGGAATAAACTTCTTATGATGATAACGATGTTTAGATATATATGGGCATTACATGCCTACTATAGGATCTTCTATTTCTAGCATTATGCTCCAACATTTCACTCCCTTTATCTACTCAACTATGGAACAATCATCGATACCAAAATGAATGGAACCCCTTCCTATCCTAGTGTCCCAATATTTAACAATGTCTTGATAGTCATCAAGAGTTAGGGTTAGGGTTTTTGTATGATCCAACTACTAATTAGGGATAGGGTTTTGGACCCTATAGAATATTCATGAAATTCCACACATGATCAAATCCATTTTTGAGTAATGGAAGATAACTTGGCATCCACTTAGTAGCATGGTGGTTAAGAGTATAGGTCAACTTATTATAGGCATAACTTTATCATACAAACTCCAATTGAGGTGATGTCTATGTCATTGGAAATTAGCTCTAGATCTGTAGACTAATGTCGAGAGGCTAGAATTTGTTTTCATAAATATTTGACCAAAAAATATAGTTTTATGGCTCAAATAGGATATGGAATTTTCTAGACCACAAATCAAAAAGTAGGAACTACCCATAAAATAGGCCCTACAAACCGATAGCTCCATTTTTTCCACCTAGAATGTACCAAAATATATCAAAAAATGTACAGTGATCCATTTTAGATCATACCTTCTCATTTTGGGAGGATTTTGGTTCCAAAAAGTATTTGCTAAATGAGGTGAGAAATGTTTTCCTCTACCTTATCCTTGGAGTACCATTTGGCCTAGCATGGATGTTGTCCTTTCAACCCAACCTGGCAATGTTCATGCTACCATTATCTAGTTGTTCTAGATTTATTCCATAAAATTGTATCATCAACTAACTCAACTTGAGCCTCCATTTCTAATTCCTCTATGTTAGGTAATACTTTCCTACCATTTTCATAATATAATAAGGAAGGTTCATAGAGTTTTAAATTTTCCACATTCACTACTAAGTAAATGTGCATATATGGAGGTAGATTTAGTTTGTAGAAATTTTCACATACATTCTCCAACACTTCAAAAGGATCATACCTTAGATCCTTGATCTTGTTACTAGTAACATATAGTCTTTCTTTGTTTAGCTGAAACCAAACTCCATCTCATACCTTGATTGTCTTCTCAATTATGTGTTGTTCATGCCAAGAATTATACTTTTCTCATGACTTATTTAATGTATCTTGTACTTGAAAATGGATTTTTCTAGTCTTATTAATTATTTTTTCAACCTTCAAGGATTATATTTTGGTGTTTTCCCTCTCTCCTTTTTTTCAATATAAAACACCTAAGGGAGAAGGATAAAAATATAAAAAAAAAAGTTTCAAAACAAGAATTAATTGAGTGTGGAATACTTTGTTTGAGATTGTTGAATATAAATCAAATTTTCATCCTAGTTCCTTGGAAAGTTATTATTATAACCACGTTGGGTAAATTATATGCAAAAATTTCCAGACATTAAATTATTGACCAAGAGGTTCGTAAACTTATGGGTGCAAGCACATGAAATGCATGATTAGAGGCTATTCTAACCCATGCTAACAACTAATGCCGACAAAAAGTACTTCAAAATGCAACAAAAAAACTTCTCAGAAGGAAAGAAAATCACACCTCAAATCAATCATTCATCAAAATGTCATCAAGCCAATCTTAACTTCATGTGTATAATAAATATCAAGTATGAGTAGAAATGGAATAACTTTATATGCCATGCATAGATATCTGATCTACGCATGATCATGTTCTCCGGTCCCTTCTCATCTTGATTTTCAATTTGTAGATGTTAAGGGTTGTCATGTAATTTATATGCATAAATCCTAACATTAAATTTATCAATCCAGATGCTTGTAATCTTGTTGGAAAAATATATGCAGGAGTAGGAAACTAACTCTAAACTAAACACACTGAATTCAAAAGTACTTTGTTTGACAAGACACTTCCAAGACTTAGAATTAATTTTTCAAGTCTTGTAACCAGTTGTATCAATAGTTAACTTAATGACTTATCCATTTCATGTAGATTAATCAAACTTAAATGTAAAATGCAAGAATTAAAACCAAAGGATCTTATGTTGTGAGTTATAGTTTCGTGGCCTTTCAACTTATATAGAAATCTCAAGTTCAAAAAACATTAAGATCTATGATGCACACCACACTCGGCCATCGACACACTTGTAAAACTTAAAAAATCATTAAAACCACACTTACATAAAGGAAAGTTACCATTGCAAAAAGGGAATACGAAAATAAATGAAAGACATTATACATCAATCAGATCTCCATTATTTTATAGCATGCCTACTCTATATATTATAGAATTGAAACTAATCTACAACATAATTAAACAAATCTAATTGCAAACTACATGAATTATGAAACTACATCCTATAACAAAACAAGAATATAAAACTAGAAACAAAATAACACGAGATCTTATGAAATGTGTTCTATTCCTTCATAGTTTTGATGTTTTCTCCAAGAGTCATCCCTTTGAAATGGGGGAGACACTCCTATTTATACAAAGAATAAGATAACTAATAATGAATTCATATCCACAAATATCTCCTATATCCACAAATGTCTCATGTGGTTACAACCATGTGCCAACAACTAGCAAGTAATATCTCTACATAAATCTCTCTTAATCAATCTTCCATGATTCTTCTCCATCCAAGATGCTTGAGTGAATCTCCCAAATCTTCATCAAATCTTCAAGGGTTTGAAGAGGAAATTCGAATTTGAGGCTATGTGGTCAAATATGACTTTGTTGGAGTCTTCATATATCCATGCAAACATCATAGAACTCATCCAACTTTGATATATAAGTGAAACCGTGTTACTTTTCTAATATTTAATCATAAATTCACTCAAAGTACTAAAATAAATGATTTTGAAAATAACAATTATAAATCCATATGAAATCATGAAAATGGTCTTAATGTAAGGTTGCATGAAAGAGGATTATGGTTAAAAGTGAAGTAAAAGGTTGGTAAAAAGGTGGTATTTTGGTGACCCAACAAGGGTTCACACACCAAATTATCAAAAACCTAAGAAAAAAATTAAAAACAAAGAGTAGTAATTAGTTCCTTTCATCAAATCTCCTTTTGATATCCAATATCTAATATTTCACCTTCAAAGACTAAGTATTCATGATCTATGTATATATAAGGTCAAATCTAACAATCATAATCCTAATCACTTGTCAAAAACTAATATAAAAAAATAGTAATTATGGTCAAAATTTTTACTCTAATTGTTTCTTTTAATCAATCATCTATAAGGATATCAAATCTCCAGTTGATGCTACTGATATTATGTCGAATCTCTTAGTCTATAGTAAAATCTTATGAATATATAATCCAACACTTATCCCAAAATCAATACTCTTAATGCAAGGGATGTATGGTGGAATTGGACTTCCTTTATACAAACAATTTGTTCATATAGAGGTGTGACTCAATTTTTCATTCCCTATTTAGTATTAAATGCGTGATAAAAATAATAACGAGAATTATTGAAAAGTAATCAACAATCTTTTGGAATAAACTCTCATAAGGAAGATCAATACATATCCATAATTCAATGTCTCTTCATAAGTGATTGAATTAACCTTTATCATACTGTATGATCTAATTGTAAAAACTATGAAATTTGCATCGATTAAAAAGCTCAACAATGATTGCAAAATAATAGAAAATCATTCAAAGATAAATGATCGTCCCTTGAGAATATGCAGATGATTTCATGAACTATTTTCAGAGTTCACACATTGACAAACTATATCACTCATTAAAAAAAATCTTGAGATTGTTCTTAGGTGAGAAATCCTACAGTCAACTATGAAAATCATATTCTAATGTTACAGGACTAAATAAAATATGGTAACAACTATACTAATAAAATGCAAGACTGTTATGCATATCAAGTGGTATTGCAGTTTTCCATTTAGATATATTTTCTTTGTGTAAAGATAACTCTATCAACATCTTGTGTGTAATGCTCAACACATGTGTTTGATCTATGGAATGAGTTAAAATAATTACTTACCTTTTTAGATTTGTCCTCACAACACAACCCTAAATACACTCATTCATATTCAGGTGCTCATACAGTTTAAAAGTAATTAATCAACCTTTGATGAGTTAGATAATTGTGATACACCATAATTCTTATGTTGCATTCACTAAGAGAAGAAACCCAACATCACATAGTATCAAATTAACTCATAAATACAATATTCATCCACTAAAAAACATAGCATAGTCGGTAATGAAACAAATCACTAGTGAGATGTTTAGTTGTAATGTTAACATTGCAATCTAAATTGAAAATCAAGTATCTAATGATTACCAACAATATCTCAATCAAATGACAATTCTTGTCCTTGAATGTGACCACACAAACTACTATTCAATACTTAAATCGATTTCTATGATGCCAAGTGAAACTACTACAAAATGATACAAAATGAAACTAAACTAAAATTAAATATACACCTAGCTCAGAATCCCAAGAGAGGTGGGACCTTGCAAATATTGGTAGTGATATGAAAGAACTCACAACATCACGAAAAAGAAGTCACCATAAACCAAATCTGCGATTTTATTAAAACAAAGTATTGGGAAGTTACAACGTTTGCATTACATTGGGATAGAACAAAGTTAAACAACATGTATAAAATTGTCCCATGATTACAAGGTTACTACCCCATTGTTTTACTCTACCTCTACATTTATACACAGAGAAAATTGAACTGACTGCCCAAATTTTTGAATTGGGTAAGATTTAAAAAACAACTTTTTATTAATCTAGATGAAGAAGATGACTCAATAACCATATACAAACTTATTGCTAATTATTTCACAAACAAATATGTCTTCTTTGAAAATATGGAAATTGCATTTTGTCCTCTTTTTTTTTAACTCTAGGCGCAACTTGCAATCTCGGCATATTCATGATAAAGAACCAACCATAACTCACTAAATATGCCTTAATTTGAAAAACCTCCTTGACATTACTCAATTTTCTATGTTGGGAACAAAACCCATGTTCCAGATTCTTCAGATCCAATCTCATATGCATGAAAATCGAGGCAGAAGTTGATTGTTTGAAAATTGCTTCCAATTTGAGTTGAACTGTTGATTATGAGCCGGATTTCCACACATGTGACTTGGGAATTTTATAATGAACATGAGAGCATGTCGACGTTGCTACGGAGAAAACCCATGTTCTTGATTTTTGCTCGGAGATGCACCAATAATCTAAGCTACAATATCATGTATAGGAACTACAGGTACATGAATGTTGAACATGCTCTTTAAGATTGACAATTTTTTTTTGGAAGATTGGAGAGGACCACTACAAATATAATAATACTTTGAATATAATTTTAATAATATGCTTGATCTACAAGAATTGTTAACATGAACCATCATCAACAAAACTATGATATAATCGTCTTTAATCACTAAAAACATAGAAAAATGATGTATTAATCCATTGGATGTAGAATTATGAATAATGATGATCAATGAGGGTTTATGGTGTGTATTAATAACAACATGTGGGAAATTGTTTAAGAATAATGACTTTATTGGGTGGAGAAATATGAAAAAAATGGAGCACAACAAACTCCTTAGAATCTGAACTAATGGTGTATTCACTACTTCTATCTATCCATTTGTATATGGATAGAAAGTTATAGATATCTTCAACTTGGTGTCCATATTATACAAAAGTGTAGTCCAAAAGGGACTGAGAAATCTATTATCCCTAATCGAGATGATGCACCTTGGTATCATCAAGTGCACCTAAGTCTTCTCAAAGAATATGTTTTCTACATCTTATCCCTTAATGGTATTTTTACAAGACATGAGAATGCACATCCTCCTAAACTTGTCAACTACCACAAATAGGTTTCCATGTCCCTTCTTGGCTCTTAGAAAACCACCCATGAAATACATGGATATCTCTCCCATGGTCTAGTAGGTTTAGGTATGGGATGGTATAAACCGTGCTTCCTATTATTGGAATTGCTAGTATAGTAAAGTATTCATCCTTTAATAAAATAAGCTACATATTCTTTCATTCTAGGCCAATGCACATAACTTTGTAAATTGGGAACTATCTTCCCAACAACAAACTAACCTACAAATTTGGTGTGAAAATCCCTCATAAGATGCAAACTTTCACCTTTAGGAGCATAGATCTTGTCTAGATTGTAGAGAAACCCATTCTGGATATGATAGTCATGTTTTTCATCACCTTCTTCTACACGAAGTTAGCCTTGTAGTTACTAAAATACTCCTTGATGTTATCATTTTCTATGTATTCCTATTTATATACATCATAGGTAAAAGGCTCCATATGCATAATAGTAATAAATTCTATGATATTGGATGTGGGTGGCCTTGAGAGCATGTTTGAGAACTTACTAGTTCTACCCCTTTTATAATTGATGATAGATGAATTTTTTATAAAACCCCCATCCACTTGTTACAATGTTTCATTTATTGGAGCTTATTGTAGGCTTGAAAATACTATAGTGGTTGGTGATTAGTGTGGATGATGGTCTCTTTGTCTATAAAATAGTTCTTTCCTTTCTTAATAATTTGAACTAGAGCATATTTTTTCTTGTCATATGTGGGTAATTCAATACGCTGCCATGGAGCATCTCTTATTGATATCATGCTATATTACCTTCCTAAATCAATACTACTCCCATAGAATATCCAATTTCATTTGTCTCTACTCTAAAGGGATTCTACAAATTGGGTAGTGCAAAAATTAATGATTAACTAATATTTCATTTTGGATTTCAAAATATTTTTGTTGATTGTTTCCCCACTGAAAAATATTTTCTGGTTGTTATAACATGGAGTGGTGTATCTATAGTTGAAAATTTTGAGTGTTCTTATATGTATTCAATTATATCAATAGCATTTTCACATTTAATTCTTATCGACCAAGGATACATATGTACTCTCAAGGTATTGTGCACTTTTTGTGCATAATACATACACTTGTATTGATTGCATTAGGCGTTTTCTATGACGTGGGTAAAATTTTGATCTACTAGCAATATTTATTCTAATTACACACTTGAAAATAATAGAAATAAATTTTCAAACAAATTATTACTTCATCAAAGGAGATGACATGAAAATAAAATAACATCATTGGAAAACTTCTAAATATGATAACTTTGATTCTAAAGATATTGTATGGTTCTCTTATGGAATTAATACATAGGCATGCTGCTACATACAATCCCTTTCTCTATAACCATACTCAAGAAGATAACTATCATTCTAAATATCCATCTAATTCCAATTAACATTAACAAGGAAACTAAAATACTATGCTCAGAAAACTATGTAGCAAAAATTAATTATATACTGGAAACAAAGATATGTACACATACAAAAAGAAGATATATGGAAACTTTGTACCTCTAGAGTAGTTCCTTACTCCTAAGTTCCATCTTCCCTAGAAAACTATGAAAATGATGCTACAACACTCTTAGATTTTAGATATGAAAAATCACTTTTCATTAGTAGAAATATCAATGTCTATAACTTTATATATCGACACTTACTAACTCATGTGTTCATTCGCCTCCTAGATAGTTATGGAGTCTTTTTCCTTACAATATATAAAAGAGCGGGCTTCATGCCATTTTTAGAGTAAATAAATAGACAAACAATATTTATGAAATTGAAAACAAACATAACAAGAAATAATGACAAATATCCCATGTTCTCCATCGCTATGGTTGAGAAGATAAATTCATGTGGCTATCAACACTCCATCCATGTCATTGAGGGTTGATCTAGTTTCAATTTGTTGAGAAAATGAGTTGTAGACTATGCCTACATACCTCACACGATGTTGGATGAAAAAATCAACAAATATAAGATAAGACCCTCTCCATAAATGACACAACCAGTGCTCATATATTTTGTGAAGTATGTATATTGGTGCACTTAATATAAAATTGGTTCAACATACTCGAGGAATCATAAATCACTCATGTTCATTATTTAATTTGATCCATGGGTTGTAAAAATGTGCCTGTTCAACCATAGAAGAGATGGAAATGAAAGGAATCCATTTATTCTAGCTTCAAAAGCGGCCCTACACTCATTCATATGTCTTAGAACATAATAATAAATCAAGTCTTAACATATAACAAGATGTTAATAACAAATTAAAGTTAGCCTATGATAACAATTGTAGATAAGAAAACGACTAAAGAGAAATCCAACATATCTAAGAGATAATTATTGATATATATTCATTTTATAGCCAATAAGTGTATTAAGGTAGACAAAAGGAAGGTTTTAGAGGGTAACAAATATACCATATAGGAGACTCATCATCTCTCCCCTTCCAAAATATTTGTATTTCCTCATGAAACCTACTACTCAACCTCTTAGAAACCTGCATGAACATCATTCCAGTTATAACTTGAGTGACTGAACTCCTCTAAGGTATACAATCCTAAGTTCCTCTCCGTTAGGATATTTGGACACTTGGGAGTTAGTTAAGATCAACTTGGTCTAATGTGTCATTAGGTAGAACTGTGTTTCTTTAGTATGAATTTGTAGTTAGGTAATCCAATGACCATGATAAGTTCCTGACATAGAGAGATCCAACAATTCATATTATCCTCAACTTAACAACTACATTGATCCATGCCTTAACACTGATTGTTCCATGATCTCTATTTAAATAGCATGGAGGGTGATTTTTCGATGATTCATTGTCAGAAACTCTCTTGCAAATCTCTCTATAATATTTTTTGTTGAATTAATGAATTTTTCCAAGTGACCATGTTGGTTGGGGTCGTCGATGTTTCTGCATAAGGGTTTTACCATGTAAAAACATCGATGTGTTGATCTTCGATCTGGTTGTGTGAGTGGTTATTGAAGTTGTTCATCCTATGTTGGAATAACTATGTTGTTGAACATGGTATTATGGCATATTTGAATACCTTCTCATGTTGTACATCAATATCATGAAGTTGTGTTACCTCATATATGGTTTCTCCTATTTCTATACATTTTTGGGCTGATAGGACTATTCTAGTGCATCCAGGGTACTCTTTTCAATTAGGGAAACCTTTTGTTTCACTGAAAAAGGTTTCTTTTTTCCCAAGATACAACCATTTCAGTCAGTTTCAAAGGTATAAATCCTGAATACACCCTTCTAAATTTTTATGGAGATAATATTTCATTTTTATTTCAATTATTTGTTTTTTATTTCCAGGTTGCTACTCTTTTTTTATTTGCATATGATATTTTCCATTCTCTATATGCGATCTCAACAAATCATAAACATAGTGGAAAGGTTTTTCCTGTCTACATATGCTCTTTGTCGTCCTTTCTGTGCGATATTGGTAAATTACAGACATAGGGAAAACTTGAATTTTCCAAGAAAGCTAATCGATATCTAACTCTTGTTTCCATCAAGAAGAGAAATTGTTTTCTTGTGTGAAAATAGTTTTTTTATGAGAATGATCTCCAAGACCACCAACAACAACAACAACCCCAATCCTCCTTCTTAACAATATAGTGTGTTTTGCACTAGCTCTCGTGGTTAAAAGTTGCTTTATTAAGTAAGAGGTCTTGAGTTCAAGTATATATATATATATATATATATATATTGAAAATGTTCATATATCGATTGTAAAGTGTATTTCACTTAAATTATAAAAGTGAATCACTATAAGAAGTTTTGATATTTTATTTTAAGTTATTTGTTTTGCATGCAACTTTCATTTATAAAGTAACTTCATTGTAAAAGTGAGCATCCTTGCTTATTCTATATAAGTAGGTCACTTCATAATAAACTTATTTGTAAAAGTGAGGTTATTGGAAGGAGGGGTATCACCATGTGCACCAACTTGTACCTTCCATGTGGTACTTTGGCTACCATTTATGTCTTTTTTCAAAATGGAATAACTTTCACATTCAAATTCTATTTCCAATGGCATTTTTTTTAAACAACCTATTTTTCCAAGAGCATTCCATCCATACCATTAGTTTTATATTTTAGATCCATATTCTTTGCATATTTAATATGGATTTTCCTAGTAATTTTTTTCTTACAATTACCAACTAATTCTCATGGAAATCCCATATGGAGGATGTATTACTAAGTAAAGGACCGTAGTATATTACCTTGGGAAAAGAAAAAGAACCCACTAATGATGAAAAACATTCCAAATGGGTTAATATGAATGACAAAGAACATAGAATAATTGGCATGTCTATCTCTCTTGATTTAAGGATTCACCTTCAAGAAATTGAGGGCCCAGATAAATCTTAGGAAAATATTGAAGTTGTGTTTGGTAAACACAATATTATTTGATCTTACTAGTTGGAAAATCAGCTAATGAATTTAAGTCCAAATGATTTTCCTTCCATTGAATATTACTTATCTAAAATCAAAACACTTATACTTTTTTGTATAGTGTGCCAAATAGATCTAAAGGAAGATAGATGCATATATATTATTCTCTCTAAGCTTCGTAGTGCATATTTTGTTTTTGTATATACCTTTTATGCCACTAGAGAATATCTAGGGAGTGCTTATAAAGAACCCTCTCTTGACTTATTTTCTGATGCTCTAATTCAAGAAAAAGATAAATGTGTGCAACTTGGACTCATCATCACTACAGGTACATCCAATGAATCCTTAGTGGCCCAGTAGAAAGATAAATCCAAGAATCCCAAGAAGAAACATTCGTTCCACAACAAGAAGAAAAACAAGGGTTGTAAACCCTCTCCACCAACTTTTGCTCCTAATGGTGACAAAGGGGCAAAATCTAAAAATAAGAAGATTGATAGAAATTATAAATTTTTGGGGAAAGATGGTCATGTGGAGTCCAAATTTTTTAAGAACATGGAATCTTTGGAAGTAGTATTGAAGAAGCACAACATTTATATTGATTCTTCTTCTTCTAACTCTTCTTTTCATGGACATGCACTTTCTGCTTTTGGTTTCTCCTTCAATGCAACTTCTTCTTTTTCTTCTAATGAGTAGCATATTGATTATGGATCATATTATCATCTGGATAAAGATAAATCCATATTTTCTTCTCTTAATGAATGTAACACCAAGAAAATATTTGTTGGTGATGATAGATCTCTTAGTGTTGAAGGGTCTAGAACAGTTCAGGTAGATAATGGTCATTTCAATGATGTATTATGTGTTCTAAGTATGTCATGCAACCTTACATCATTGTATCAAATAACTCATTCAAGTGAAGGTAAAACCATAGAGTTTTCACCTCACCAAGTTGTAATCAAGGATCTAAAAGATACTAAGCATGTTCTTGCAAGTAGAATTGTTGATAATATTACGAGGTTGTACAAGTTTGACAAATTTTGGTCATCATATTTTCCGTCATTGTTTTTTCTCATAGAGATGACTTGAGAAAAATTTGGAATGAAAGGTTTGTTCATGTAAACTATCACTCATTGCAACAACTATATAATCAAAATATGGTGACTGATCTTCCTCTTGTTTCTTGCAAATATGGTGTTTGTATTGGTTTTGTTCTTGGAAAACATCATTGATAAAGTTTTGAAAAACATACCTCTTGGCATGACTTAGCCCCTTTGCAGCTTGTTCACAGTGACTTGCATGGTCCACTTTCTTCTACTTATTTTTTTGGGTACAAGTATTTCTTAAATGTAATTGAATTTTTTTCTAGACGTACTTGGGTTTACTTATTAAAAATTAAAAGAAAAGTTTTTGACATGTTTTTGGCCGACAAGGCCCTTGTAGAAAAACAATATGGACATCAACTGCAAAGGTTAAGAACAAATAATGGAGTTTATATATGAAAAACAATTTTACAAGTTACTGCACTGCATAGGGCATCCAAATACAACACATTATTCCATATACATAATAAAAAATGGCATTGATGAGAGAAAGAAACACACATTAAAGGAAATAACTAATTTTATGATCCAATATAAGGGATTAAGTATTAATTATTGGGTGGAAGCCATTAACTGTGAAAATTACATAGTAAATCCCACTCCCAAAAAGGCTTTAAAAAATATAACACTAGAAGAAGCATGGAATAAAATTAATCCATATGTAAGACACTTCCATGTATTTAGTAATGTAGCATGGGCTCACATTTCTGATGAGAAAAGGAAAGTTTTACAACCTCAAAGTGAGAAGTGTGTTTTTGTTGGTTATTTTGAATATTTCAAAGGTTATAGACTTCTTCAAATTTATTCTAATGAAAATATTATTGAATATATGTTAAAATTAATTAAAATATCTTGGCATGCAAGCCTAATTTGGTGTTTGTGCCTTCTTTAGCCTGCGAGCCATATTCAGTGTTTTTTCCATCTTCTATTCATATTACGGTTTATTCTTCTTCAAATGATGACAATGAGGATGAAAATACACCTTCAAATGCTCACCTTACTTCAGATGAGTTCATTGAACATGAACCAACACCAACACCACAACTTCCACGATGGGTCCATTCAAATCGAGAAGCAACTGGTGATCTTGTTCATGATCCTTTAGATCATTGTCAAACACGTTCATAGTTCTAGTGAGCCTATTCTCTTTTGAATCAAGTTTCATATTCTCATTATCTACAAACATTTGTAAAATATTTAGGTCATTCATATTGGGATACAGTAATGAATGAAGAGTATCATTCTTTAATGGAAAACAATAATTGAGATCTTATACCTCTTCCGAAAGGAAGAAAATTTTTCAGATGTAAATGAGTCTGTAGAACTAAGTATGCATTAGATGGAGTGTTTAAAGACACAAGGCTTGGTTAGTTTCCAAAGCATTCTCTCAATTTTAAGGAATTGAATGTAATGAAATATTTTTCCCTGTAGGAAAAATGAATTCCATCCACCTTGTTCTTTCCCTTGCTTCCTCACATAAATGGGAGGTCCATCAGATGGATTTTAAATATTCCTTATTGCATGGAGATTTTAAAGAAGAAATCTACATGGAACATCCTTCTATCTATGTCTAGAATGACTCCAACTTTCTTTACCACCTTAAGAAATTTCTTTATGGTATTAAGCAAGCTCCTTGAGCTTCGTATGCCAAAATATACATATTTCTCCTTTACACAAGATTTTATAGATTTCATTATGACCCTAATGTATATAAAAATAAAGTAGGAATCCATATCATAATACTTTTTATTTATGTTGATCACATTATCCTCATTGGTAGTGACCCAAAACTTTTAAACCATGTGAAATCCAACCTTAAGAAGAAATTTGAAATGACTGACTTGGGCTAGTTCCAGTATTTCCTTGGCCTCCAAGTTTTGAAAACCAAGGAAGGAATTTTTATTTCCTATTATAAGTATGGTTGTGACCTTCTTTGTCAATTTCACATGGAATATTCTAAACCAACCCCTTCTGCCTTCCAGTCTGGTGTCAAACTTGTTTCCACTTTTACTTCTCCCAAAGTTGATGCCACTTTGTACCATTAGTTAGTTGGTAGCCTCTTATATTTGACTCATACTCGTCTCGATATTTTGTTTGTTGTTGGTCTCATTGCTTGATACATGAAAAAACCCCATGAAAGTCATTGAAAATAAAATAAAAGGATACTTCGGTATGTCTGGGGTACAGATCAATTGAAGATATATTAGATCTTAGGGGGAATACTTTATTGATTGGTTTCAGTGATTCATATTGGGCCGAAAACCATGATGATCGAAATTCTACTTTAGGTTATGTTTTCATCCTTGGTTCAGGACATGTCCCTTGGGATTGTCAGAAACAACAAGATATTTCTATTTATTTAGCAAAATAAGAGTATTGAACAACGATTAATGCAAGTCAAGAAGCCTTGTGGCTTTGAAAAATCCTTTCAGAGTTTGGATTCCAACGACAACATCTCACAACCTTGTGATGTGAAAATCAGAGTTCCATCAAGCTTTAAAAAGACCCAGTTCAAAACCAGTGCAATAAACACATCAAGATACACATTCATGCATCAACAAAAAATCTGTAACTAAATATTTTGGAATCTAAAGGAATTTAACCTTCATAGTGTAGATTCCAGTTTTATTGATCAGACCTATTGTGATGAACTATTCCAATGGAATATCCAAGGTAGTTTATAGATCATATTGGTATCAGAGTATGTTTTCTTGGGGTATTTGTGGAAAGTTTCAAGGATCTAGGAATCGATTAAAGAAGAAAGTTGCAGAACCCTATCCATGGTCGATGAGTCTATTCATAACAACCCTCGAGATCTAGCAAGGGATATATTTGTGAGGCTAGAAGATAAATTTGCTGACATATCTCAAAATATGTCCCTCCTCATGGAATCTCTAACAAGTAAGCTTGGACCGTTCAATGAAGTTGGAGACTCAAACTTAGAGATCAGATCATATGGGAAACCAGGGGATAACGAATACCCATAAAAGGAGTTGAGGAAATAAATTGAGAAAGAGTATCCAAGTTCCAGTATCATGAACCCTTCGTAATACCTATCCAATATGAAAGAAAAAGTGGACATAAAACCATACAAAGGTGAGATCGATGCATTAAAAATGAATCATTGGTTGCATCAACTAGAATTTTATTTTAGTGTTCACAATATAGATGAGAAGAAAATTATATCAATTTCCATACTAAAGTTAGAGGGCCATGCTTTAACTTGGTGGGAAATCCATACAAAAACACTTAGTATGGACGTTGATCCTCCAATAACTATGTGGTAGGACATCAAAATCCTCATTAAGTCCCATTTCTACCCTATTGGGTATGTAGAGGACAAATGGATCTGGTGGCACTACTTCAATAAGAGGCAAGGGTAGAGTGTATATGAGTACACCACTGAGTTCAAAAACATGTTTGGCATGTTGGGTATCTCTCCCAAGAACCTAGATGTACTCCTCAAGTATCTAAAGGGTTTAAATATTCATCTACGAAAGCACGTGATTCTCTTCAAGCAAAGGACAATGGATTAGGTATGTGTGTAGGTGTAGTATCTAGAAAACATAGGCCACGAGAAACGGAAACCAATCGGTTGCAACCATAAAGAGCACTAGGAAGCTTCCAAGGAGGGGAAGAAGAAGTGGAAAGGTGGAAAGGATGAGAATAAGAAAATCACTACACATTAGTGCAATGATCCTAGCAACCATTTCAACAATTGAAATATCGATGATCACAACAAGGAAAAGTTCTAGAAACTACATCCATAGCTGAACTCGAAGAACTGCAAGAAGGATGAAAAGAAAAAAAAATCAGCCATAGATTCGAGAAATTAGATTGAAAGTAGCTCTTATGTGGATGGAAATATTTTCTGCACATCTGTGTAGAAGGAGGTGAATTTGAACATCCTTCATCACTAAGAAGAGAAGGAAATGAACAAGCTCTTCCACATCAATAATAAGGTCAATAAGACCAAGAGAGATGCTGTGTTTGAATCTGGTTCACATGATAATATCATAGCAGTATATCTGGTCAACAAGCTTGGATTGGAGGTTCACCATCATCCTATGCGCTATCCAATGGGTTGGGCAAACAAGGATGAAGATATTAAAGTAACAAAGGAGTGTAAGATTAAATTTGTTGTAAGTGGTGATTTTATAGATGAAGTAGAATTGGACATAGTTGTTAGAATATAGAAGATTGTGTGCTCGTTTTACCATTGAAAATACCCTTGTCACCCAACCATGGGCCAAAGCCACCCTCCGAGCACCTTAACCTTGACTGAGAATTACTCTGGAAGCAAACTGTAACGGATCTGAATGATACCAATGAGCCTTTTGTCACTTCTGCAAATTCAATTGAAACACAAGGAATGGATACCTTCTTTGGTAATTTCATGACTGAAATTTCTTCTTTCACTGATCCTGGGTAGCAATCTGAGGTTACAACTTATACTCAGACATCAAATTTTCCAAGTATGCCAAGTACTTCCAACGACGCACAGATCTGGTCCTTATACTTTGACGGATCCAAATCCAAAGAAGGAGCATGTGTTGGTTGTGTACTCATTGATCCTATAGGTAATAAGTCTTTTATTTCTTGTTGTTTAGAGTTTGAATGTACTAATAACACGATCATGTCCGAATCACTTCTACAAGGACTTAGGAAAGCATTAGATATGGAAGTGCGCAATTTGATAGTGTTTGTTGATTCATAAATCGTGGTTAAGCAGGTAAGAAATGCCATACATTTCTCATCACCACATCTAAAATCTACCAAACAGAGGTATGGAGTTTAATGCATAAATTTTCAGCGTTTAACATAAATTCCATTCCTATATTGAGTAATTTAGAAGTTGATTTATTGGCCAATGTTGTTTCTAAACTATTACCCGCTGAAGGTCTTTCCGCTAATGCGTTTTCAATTGAATTGTTGTTTGGGCTGTCGATCCCAGATAACATTACAAATTGGAGAGTATTCGATGATGACCAATAGATCATCAACTTCCTTCATATGGAAGACACCTTCCAAGGTGTATTCATTGATGAAGGCACTCATGAGGAGAACCTTCAAAACATCACAATAATATATGATCCTCGATCTCCTGAATTGACATCCGAGTTGGTAAACTCTATCCCCAGATCTATTGTGAGATTAGCGAAATTCTATGACTTACATGATAAATTTAGAGGGGCAGTCAATTGTAAAACTAACAGTTCCTCTTTGATATATGAGACGGTTAATTTAGGAATAAGGGATAATCCTCAAAATATTAATATAGGAAAGGGATGTTCTGAGAAAGAGAGATCCGCTTTTATAAAATTATTTAAATAATTTAAAGACATTTTTTCTTGGACGTATGATGACTTGAAAACATTTGACCCTAACATCATACAACATGTTATCCCTATGAAACCCCAGACTCATCATTTTAAACAGAAATTGAGGAATATGAATCCTAAGTTGGAACCCACTATTAAAAAGTAACTAAACAAATTACTAACTGCAAAGATAATTTTCCCAATTAGGCACACGCAATGGGTGTCTAATCTAGTTCATGTAAGGAAGAAAAGTGGTGAAATTCGACTCTGTGCTGATTTTCAAAACTTAAACCGAGCATCTGATAACGAAAACTACCCCGTGCCTCCAATGGAACAAATTTTACAATAGGTCTCTGGTTCCGAAAGACTATCTCTGCTAGATGGTTTTTCGAGATACAACTAGGTCCTTATGTCTCCCTCAGAGCAACTTAAAACCACCTTTCGTACCCCATGGGGCACTTACGCCTACAGAAAAATTCCCTTTGGACTGATAAACATTGGTGCCACTTTCCCAAGAGAAATGGACATCGCTTTCCGTGGCCTCATTAACTAGTCAATCGTGGTCTATCTTGACGATGTCACCGTCTTCTCTAAAAACAAGAAAGATCACCTATCTCACCTTAGGGTTGTCCTAGAACGATTCTGCAAGTTTAACATATATATCAACCCAAAGAAATCGACCATTGCAATAGAGAAATACAAAATGCTTGGGTTTATAGTGTCTAAGGATGGAATGATTATTGACCCCGAAATAACCCAATCTATTTCTAAACTTCCCCCTCCTTCTTCCAAAAAATCCATGTAGTCCTTTTTGGGCAAGATTATTTTCGTCAGAAGGTTTGTCCCAAGCTTCTCAGAAATGGTTAGACCGTTACAAAATTTAATTAAAAAGGATGTGTTGTATCGTTGGGGATCACAAGAAAGTCAGGCTTTTGATTCAATTAGAAAATAAATAATATAAGCCCCTTCCTTGATGAGACATGACTTTGCTCAGGATTTCACTCTTTACACTTTAGCATCTGACCGATCTTATGTTGTTGTGATTACACAAAAAAATGTTGAAAGCAATGAGATACCCATTTCCTTCATGAGTTCAACTTTTAAAGGAGAAAATATTAACTATCCAACGAGCATATGTTGTTTTCAAAGCAGTGAAACACTTCTGGTCTTACCTATTGAAATCCAGAACCAAGGTTATTGTTCCTTACCCAACTATACGAAATCTGTTAGTACAAAAAGAATTGGGTGAGAAAAGGGAAAATTGGATGACGTCGCTACAGGAATATGACCTTGAAAGAACACCTGCATGATTTTTTAGAGGTCAATTCCTGTGTAAACTAGTAGTTTATTCAGTTGAATAACAAGAAAGTCAAATAAACAACTTAATTGTGAATTGACATAACGAAAAACAGTTCAGTTGTGCACAAGCTACTGCTAATTCTTGGTATGAGAACATTAGATTTTATTTGACACATGGATATTCTCCCTGCAATCTTGATCATAAGAATAGAAGATCACTTAGGATTAAATATGCATCTTTCCAGTTAATAAATGATGTATTATTTCGTAAGAACTTTGATGGTGTTTTTCAGCGTTGTTTGGAAAAAGAAGAGTCAGAAAAAGTGTTATCTGAACTTCATGCAGGTGAATCCGGTGGTCACTTCAGTGGAGATACGACTGCCCACAAAGTGTTCAGAGTTGGGTACTATTGTCCTACGTTGTTTAAATATTCCCACACAATGTCCCGCAAATGCATAATCTACCAAAAGGCTACAGGATGGGTGA
Source organism: Picea glauca (assembly GCA_000966675.3). Taxonomy (NCBI): domain Eukaryota; kingdom Viridiplantae; phylum Streptophyta; class Pinopsida; order Pinales; family Pinaceae; genus Picea; species Picea glauca. Next base: position 197,505 of record JZKD02S2029551.1, on the reverse strand, counting down.
AAAAGGCAACTTTCCCTTTGTAGCATGTTACTGTAAATGCACCTTTTCAACAATGGGGTCTAGACATCATAGGACCGATTAATCCCTCTTCTTATTAGCAACACAAGTATATCCTTATAGCAACAAACTATTTTACAATATGGTTTGAAGCTATACCTTTAAAGTGGTAAACAAATGTAAGATAGTATCTTTTCTAAACTCTCATATCATCACTCGATTCGGCATTCCCGAATGCCTAGTTTTTTATAACGCCTCTTAATTTTCATTCCTTGACATGAACATTTTTTCTCTTGAAAAAGGGATTAAAATGAAGTATTTTGCAAGCTACTACCCTCAAGGAAATGGCCTAGTAGAATCAAAAAACAAAAATTTAATCAAGATTATTAAAATGACAGTTTCAGAAAATCACAAGAACTGGCACAATGCACTGTATAATGCACTCTGGGTTGATAGACTAACCCCAAAATCCTCTATTGATAATTCTGTAACATCCCTCTCTTCCGCATACTGATTGAAATTATTCTTTGAGGACACTTGCTCTCAAGTGATCTGGATTATTATACTTTTGGGAATTTGATTATGATTATGAGGCATTATGAATTGATGACATGTTATTTTGATGCATTGACATAGACAGGTGCTATTGACTCGGTATTTCTGGGTGTGCAGGATTTGGACCTTGAGGATGCAGAGGCATCGATGGAACCCCTTGGAATCTCGATCGATTCAGGGATTGGACTATTGGGGTTTGATTTTTGTATATATGACATTTGTGGATCTGATTAGATGATATGAATATGGATATATTTCTGACATGATTCGTTGATGATGCAGGCTACGATATATTTCTGACCAGACTCACATGTGGAGTAGAGGGGTCACACATGACTACCAGAGACATTGAGGGAGAGGTGTGGACAACAGTCGTGCCACAACTTACTATCACTCCTGCCATGTCTCGAACTATAGGTTAGTGATTACCTAGTTCACGGAAGAACCACGATGCTGTGAGGACAGACTGCAATAGTCGCTCACGATGATTCTAAGGGGCGTGAAATAAGGTAGGGGCCTTATTCCTTAGAGGCCCTTAGTCTCCCACAAGTTCACCTGGAAGAGTTTTGACTCTAGGGGGTTTTTATTTCTAGCAAGTTAGTCAAGATGCGAGTGGTACCCTTGGAGCACGTAGTGCATCTTGAAGGGAATGTCGTGCAAGAAAAATGAAAAGAGGTGAGTGGCACACTTGGAGCACATAGTGCGTCCTGAAGGGCACGTCGCATTGTTAAATAATAAATGAATAAAACTATGGACTTAGAATGAATACTGTGATGAGAAATATTTAAAACAAATTCCCTAATAAAATGTCACCCAGCCTAGGAAATTAAAGTCTAGGTCTAAGTGATACTTGTGATAAAAATAAAAATATATATTTATATAACAATGAAAATAAAAATAAATAAATAATAATGATAATCATCATTAATCATGTGAGCAGAAAGGGGTAAGCAATTCATTAATTTATAAACAATCTTTTGGGGGATAAAAATAAAAAGGGGGAAAAAGGGGAAATAATTGTTTTGTCACATATGCTAATTAAAAATTTATTAATTAAAAAAAGGGGGAAATGTTAATGTTCTACACCTGCCAATTTGAGTTTTAAATAAAAAGGGAAAGAGGGAAATCTAAAAGAATTAGGAAACTAGGAAAAAGCGGGAAACATAAAAAGAAAGGGGAAACACAAGGAAAAAGCGGAAATACTAACTTATTAAGGTATCTAGCATTTAAGAACTTTCTAAATTAAACTCAACTAGTAAATTATTAAGGAGGTAAGTCATTAATATGTGTAAGGGAATTTGGGGACACCTAGGACTGATTCTAGGAATGCTTTTAGGTGGGTGAGGAAAATAGGTGTAATAAATTAATAAATTAATGGAATTAATTTTTGGTGCAATGAAGGGGATGGGTGACACATGTATAGGGAGGATTTTTATGAATTAAATTATAGACCATTAAATTAAATGGAATTTTGGGAAAGTAGGGGACTTAGAAACTCTATATAAAGGAGGGAGGAGGAGAATGATGGATCTCTTATGTTATGTGTAGCGTTACACTGCAGAATTTTAGACTTGATTGACTTAGCTTGTGGGAGTTGGGATACCCAGCTCGGTGAGGAGTGGTAGCTTGGCCTTGCGAGACTAGCTGGGAGCTAGTTGCTCTCTATATTGGTGTGTGTGGCCCCTTTGAGGCTCGGGGGGCTCAGGGGAAGAAGAGTACCCCTAGCACTGGTTGGGAGGTACCGGTGAAGTCTCATCAGTTGGAAAGCGGGAACTGCATGGAGCGCTTGGGACAACAACTCAGAGTGGGTGACTTCGGCTATGGTATGCTTCCTTTATTTCTACATGGTAGATTATTAGTATACTTTACACTTTTAGTTCTGTATTTTAATTGGGTAAAGAAAATGATTGAACTAACATTTTAATTGATAACTGAATCTCCCCCATAGCATTAAGCTCGTTGTTGATTGATTCCCTTGGATTTCGATCCTTGCATGGCATGACCGTCCTATGGTTTTATTGATTTTGTGATGAGATTGCGCTTATTAATTTTCCCTCGTCCCTATCTCATCAGTCCTCCCCTGGGCAGTTAGACAGAAGCCGTATCGATGGTCGTCACTTCGGTGTTAATAGACCTATAGATCCTAATGCCCTTCCTTTCTGTGCGACGATGATGAGTGACGAATGTTTCTTCCCATCCATCTATCCCTATTGACTGTTCCAGGTAGAGCATGGTCTCATGTCTTGATGTGAATAATTAACCCTACAATTTATTGATTGATGGCGAAGTTTTTTTTCTCTACGTTTTTGGCCATCGGTTGTGACTGTGATTTGCCCCTTGTTAATCTGGCGATTTCCCACTTTGTAGGACTGCTTTTCATTTTTACTTTAACCATGGATTTGCCCTGCAACTTTATTCCCCTAGCATGTTTTTATTCTCCATAAAAGGCCCGCGCCTTGCTAGGTGGTGGCGCGTATTGGTGGGTGTTTGTTTACTTTTATTGACTGCAATTGCTTGGAAAAACCTCACCGCCTTGAATATAAAACTCTACTCACCTTCTTATTAAAACCATTGATTAGAATGAAAACATTTTGGTGGCAGCTAATGAATATGAATGATCTCTTAGATTATATATTTATTTAATGACAATGAAAATTATTCCATTCTATTGTGTATAATGTACAACGATTTATGTAATGGAAAATGCAAGCATATTTAATTTATAGGATTATATTTTACTGTATAGAATTTTATTGTAATAGAATTTTACTGTATAGAATTTTACTACAACCTGTCAGTGAATTTCTTTATGGTACCCTGTGCTTTCTTTTTCTTTTACTTGACAATGATCTATGTTATCTACGTTATCTTGAAACAACGATTACTCCTCTACAAATGCTTGCTTTTCATTGGAAAATTCTACTCGGCATTTGTTCATCCATGAACTTTTATCTAAGGTGCATCAGATAAATTCGACAGGTGCCTTCCACAACAAAGTTACCCTTTTTCTTGCCTTCTTTTGATTCTCCCTCACTGTGCTATGATTGCACCTTATACCTGCGCTTCCTGTGACCATGATTTACCCAGGAGCCATAAAATTTTGCTGTATCCTTTAATAGTTGATTGACAACAAAATTCTAAACAAAATTTATCACCAATCCATCAACGAATGCAATTGTGATAAGACATCATTTTTCCCCATTTTATGGACCACGAATTGTGTTGGACCAGCAAATCTATGCCTAGGCGTGTGTTTTTTTTGTGTTGGGTGTTCTCCATGTTAAACCCAACGATTCCATGCCTGGGGGGTTTGTTCTTAATGTTTGGGCATTTCTGTTTCAGGTCTAGGCGTTTGCATTGATTAACAGAGTGGTTTTTATTCTCTTGACTTTCACCTTACCCAACCAGACTTTAACCACGAATTGATTGATACCTATGTTTTCCTTAAACCCCTCTTCTTAATTGCATTTTTATTTTCCGAGTGAATAGCGTGTTGACTCCTGCATTTGGTTAGACAATTAATAACATGGTTGTTGATAGTGATTTGGTAGACTAATTAGTTTTGTCTCTGGCAGTGATTTATTATGGACAAATCTTATCTCTAAACAATATCTGACAACGTGGCTAAACGTGTTATTGGTGTTTTAATTTTTCAGCGTTTTTAATGTCTCGCCGTCTAATTATAGGTAAGATCTGCCTTATTAAATGTTGCCAGCATAATTGTATTATAATTACTCTCCACCTTGCTAGCATTTTTATATCTTGGACAACATGTTTATTTATACATCAATAGCATCTTTATACCTTTATTTTTATAGACATCGTTAGACCTTTAGACATTGGAATGTGTTATGTTGATTATGCTATGAGATACAGATTATACCAATGAACCATTTGGCTTAATGATGATTATGTTATGAGATACAGAGGGAATATCTTGGAACAATCCGCATTAACCTTTTTATGTTAGCCATTATTATTTTACAAATGTTTATGGGTTATATATTGATATGGTTAATACCACTACCTTGTATCGCTAATTTATTGGTCATATGTTAACCTTGTCCGTATTTCTTAAATATTGTGATTTAGTTGTATTAACCATTATCTTATATTAACCTTATAAATGATATTTCCACTATCCTTTATTGCTAATTTTATTTTAAAAAGTCATGTACCTTAATAATTGTATTCAAGGTGCACATATTGATTGTGTTGCGCAAGGAAATTGCGGTGTTGCTTGAGTGTCCTAGTCGTTCGACATACTTGTCGTTGGGTGCTAAGGGTAGTCATCGGGTGCTTAGTTAGTCCTTGATATCCTAGCGTGTTGATATTAGCTAGGGTTGAGGGCCCAGTTATGTTGTTGCACCATGATTGTAGTCGTGCTCATCACCTGGCAACGACATGATTCCTGATGAGGGGATCATTGCGCGCCCTACAGGATAGAGGTGAGGGATAACTTGGTTGGGGTTTGTACTACCCATTGTGGGCATTGTTCATTGTAGTTGTTCGACATTGGGTGATAACGCCTTCATGTGCTTGGTTACGCACTATCAAGGTCCTAGTTAGATGGCCATCGAGGAGGTTTTGTCGGGATAGGGATGTTGTCGCTTAGATTGTAGGCGAGGTCATGTTGAGTCGGGTGGGTAGTCATTTCTCCTTATTGTTTTATGCATGTTTCATACAGTTGCTCTTGTGCCAGTGCGTTGACTCTTAGTTGTCAGTGGATTGTTCTGCAAGCGTGGTGCTCACTATCAGATGTTTTGTTTAACTGTAATCATTGTTGTCGTCCTGTTTAAAAAATAAAATAAAATAAAATTTGCACTTTATGCTTCACATGTCATTGTAATGATTGGGGTCATTACATATGGTATTAGAGCAGGGTTCAACCCATGACTTGGGATCACTACAACTTTCATTGATATGATATTTGATTATAATGTTGCTAATTAAGTTGACTTGTATTCGTGTAGGTAATCATGGTTAGAGGATGTCGTGGAGGAAGACGACAGGGTACTAGGGGAGGAGGCACAACTTCTCCATTAGCATCCACGCCAGAGGGGTCTAACTCCTAGGGAGACAAACAGGTTGTCGGGAAGGAGTAGATAGCGTTGGGTGATGTAGTTGGACTGATGAGATATTTTCAGTGCATGTATGAGGCATTGATCAACCGTTTGGATAGGGAGGAGGCCAGGGCGTCGGCACCCCGCGAGGGTCCACCACACACCCCAGTTGATATGGGTAGCATTCACCGCAAACTCGAGAAGGACAAATTTCTTGAGTTCTTTAGTTCCTCGGACGGTGCAGCCACTGAGGCATGGTTGAATAATATGGCCATGTGCTTTACACTTTACGACTATACCTCCAACTTGAAGGTATGCATGGCAATATTTCAATTGAAGGGGAGTTCTCTTCTATGGTGGAAGATGCTCCTACAAAAACTGAACATGGTCGTCGAAGACGTGTCATGGGAACTGTTCGAGGAACGGTTCTGAGAGAGGTACCTATCAGAGGATTTCATTGAGCGTCAGCTCAAAGAGTTCAACGCCTTATGATAGGGTGGTCGTACGGTGCCCAAGTACGAGGCCCATTTTATGGAGATTCTTTGGTATGCTCCGCATATTAATACTGAGAAACTTAAGGTCACCAAGTTTATATTCGGCCTTAATGTCAGCATATGTGCAAAGGTTAGGATTCTTATGCCTCAAACCTTGCATGATTCCATCCAGAAGGCCCTCATAGCAGAGGAGGAGCTTATCAGTGGGGGTCAGAGCAGGACTCCAATGAGACCAAAAGGGAAGGTGTCTTCTAGTGCGCAACAACAACAGACACCAACCAGACATACGCCAGGATATCATGGCTTTCATAGGGGATCCACTTTGACTACACCTCGGTGACCAATGCCTCAACAACGAACACCTTATCATGGACGACAGCATGAGTAGTAGTTCCAACCACAGCAACAACAGTTTAGGCCTGTTCAACATAACAGCCTAATATTCCAGGTCGGTGGGCCATCATCTTCTACTTCAGGTACCAGGAGTACTGAACCAAAGAAGGGATGTTGGACATGTGGGGAGCCACACTACTAGTGCGACTACCTAGTGGAGAGGACTAGAGCGTCTGGATCAGTCGGACCCACTACTGTGGGAGATTTGGTCAAGGCCCATCGGATTCATGTAGCGGTGAATAACCACCAGGAAGAGCACCAGTTGACTGTTCTCGAGACGTCAGGTATCGTCGCTGACCAAAAACTTAGTATTTTGGTAGATCTCGGTGCTACTGAGAGTTTCATTTTTGGTGTTGCACTAAAAATGATTAATGTAAAGGTAGTCAAATAGGATGAGTTTAGCTTTGTAGAGATGGATTCGGGAGCCAAACAGAAGGTTGGAGGAAAGGTTACGGGATATACCCTTAACCTGGGAGATTTTTTCACCAGGGCCAACTTGTACGTCACAATATTAAGATCTTATGACATCGTGGTCGTTATGGACTGGTTGGAATCGCATGAGGCGATACTCAACTATAAGACAAAATGATTGAGCTTGGTCGATGATGAGGGACAAAGACGCATGATTGCAGGATGGAACCAGGGAGTTTCCCTGAGGTTCATCTCTTCCTTGCAGCTATGGAAGAGCATGTGCAAGGGATGTAAGCTTTATGCGATCCTTGCGTTAAACGAAAAGGGAGAAGCGGAAGGTCTAAAACACCTTTCGGTGGTGAGAGAGTTTGCAGACGTCTTTATGGAGGAGTTACCTAGAATACCACCAAAGAGGGAATTGAAGTTTACTATAGACCTAAAACTAGGGACTAAACTGATAGCTGGACCTCCTTATCGGATGTCGACCTCCGAGTTACAGGAGTTGAGAATGCAATTGAAGGAATTGTTGGACCTGGGACTGATATGTCTAAGTGTGTCACTATGGGGTGTGCCTATTATTTTCATACAAAATAAGGATGGGTCCTGGAGGCTCTGCATTTAATACCATCAATTAAACAAGGCAACGATCAAGAATCAATATCTTTTGCCGAGGATTGATGATCTGTTCGATCAGATGAAGGGTGCGATGATGTTCTTAAAGATTGATTTGCAATCAGGATATCACCAGTTATGGATTAAGGAGGATGGAATCCCTAAGACGACCTTTAAGATGATGTTTGGGCATTATGAGTTTACTATTTTACCGTTTTGACTGACAAATGTCCCAGGGGTATTTATGAGTTTGATGAACGGGGTATTTTGTGAGTACTTGGACAATTTTGTCCAAGTATTCATTGACGATATTTTGATTTTCTCTTAAATGATGGAGGAGCATGACAATAACTTGTGCTTGGTACTACAGTGTCTGTGAGAGCACAAATTATATGGGAAGTTGTCCAAATTCTCATTTTATCAATCGAGGATTCACTACTTAGAGCATGTCATCTCCGGTGAAGGTATCATTGTGGATCCAGCAAAGGTTGAGGCTATTATGGAATGGCCTGCGCCGATGGATGTACTGGAAGTGCATAGCTTCATGGGTTTAGTAGCATACTATCAATGGTTCATCGAGGGATTTTCAAATATAGAAAATCCGATCACGGAATTGCAGAAGAAGAGAAAGAAGTTTGTTTGGACCGAGAAATGAACAGAAGCATTTGGGAGGCTCAAAGAGATGTTGACAACAACACCAATACTAAAGGTCCCTGACATAGATGTGGAATTCTTGGTATGCACTGATGCATCCAAGGAAGGCTTAGGTGGAGTCTTGATGCAAGATGGTCAAGTGATCGCTTACATATAGAGGAAACTGAGAAGGCATGAGGAGAACTATGCGATGCATGATTTGGATTTGTTAGCCATTGTATATGCCTTGAAGGTTTGGAGACACTACCTTGTTGGATGAAAATTTGAACTAAGAATGGACCGTTGTGGAGTACAACACATCTTTACGCAAAGTGACCTGAACGTGTGACAATGGCGTTGGTCGGAATTACTTAGAGAGTACGACTTCGAGATTACTTACATAAAAGGAACAGTGAACCAAGTGGCAGATGCATTGAGTCAGAGACCTTGCATATTTTCAGTGTTCCCTCTTCAAACAAATCTTCGTGAAAATATTCTAACTTTACAGCGTGACGATGACTGGTACAAAGAGGTCGAGGATTTTATCAGGGAAAACACAATGATGATACCAAGATTTGAAGGATTTACATTTTACGACGATGGATTATTGAGGTTTAAAATTCAGATTTATGTACCACTAAACGAGGAGTTGAGGAGCTTGATCCTAAACGAGGCTCATAGAGTAGTATACATGGCTCACCCGAGAGTCATGAAGATGAGGGTGCACCTTAAACCCTTATTCTTCTGCAAAGGAATGAAGGAAGACATAGTCAACTTTGTGGCTCAATGTCTAGAATGTCAGTAGGTAAAGGATGAACATAGACATCCAGCTAGATTACTATAGCCACACGCTATTCTGGTATCGAAATGGGAGGTTATTTCTATGAATTTTATTGTTGGGTTGCCACTGACGACAAGGAGACACAACTTGATTTTTGTAGTATTCAACACTCAGACGAAGAGTGATCATTTTATTCTTGTGCATATGATGTATCAAGCACTTGACATAGCTAGAGTTTTCATCAGTGATATTGTGATGCTACATGGCGTGCCTAAGAGGATTATATCCGATCAAGGATCGATGTTTACTGGATGATTTTGGACTAGTTTCCAAGAGGCCTTGGGAACCCAACTGAACTTTAGTACTGTGTATCACCCAAAGACTGACAGGTAGACCAAACAAATGAACTTGATCTTGGAGGACATATTGCGCATGTACGTGATGGACCAACAAAAGCATTGGGAAGAATTCTTGCCACTGGTGGAATTCGCTTATAACAACAGTTACCAAAGCACCATTAAGATGGCGCCTTTTGAGTTTCTTTACGGGAGACCGTTTCAGATGCCTTTGAGTTGGGATCAGCTTGAGGATAGGGTTTTGGTGGGACCAAAAGTGATCCAATAAATGGAAGAGAAAATGAAAACAATAAGACAAATGATTAAAGAAGCGTAGGATCGACATAAGAGTTATGTCGATGCAGACCGTGTCGACCGTAGTTACGAGGTTGGCGATCGAGTATTCTTGTAGATAAAACCACATAAGAGTTTGATAAAGTTTGAAAAGGGACATAAACTCTCTCCTAGGTTCATGGGACCTTTCGAGATTGTGGAAAGGAAGGGGCCCATGGCCTATTAACTAGCCTTTCCTAATTCCTTGAGGCGTATGCACGATGTTTTTCACGTATCTATTTTGAGACATATTTTAGTGATCCTACACATGTTATTAGCATGAGTTCCTTGCAGGTATCAGACAAGGGGGTGCTCATGGCTGAGTCAATCCATATCCTGTATCATCATGTTCGATAGCTATGACGTCAAATAGTAGATCAGGTCAAGGTCTAGTGGGACAACTATAGTCCGCACTCGACGACCTGGAGGACACATATGATATGCGCCAACAGTTTCCTTTTTTGTTTGATAGATAGACGTATCATACCGTGATACACATTATTTCGACACTTATATAGTGTGAAAATTCGAGACAAATTTTAGACCAAGAGGGGGTGTATGTAACATCCCTCTCTTGCACGCACTGAGTGAACTTATTCTTTGAGGACACTTTCTCGCAAGTGATCCAGATTATTCTACTTTTGGGCATTTGATTATGATTATGAGGCATTATGAATTTCTAACATGTTATTTTGTTACATTGACATAGACAGGTGTTATTGACTCAATATTCCTGGGTGCGCAGGATTTTGGAATTCGAGGATGTAGAAGCATCAATGGAACCCCTTAGACTCCAGATCGAGTCAGGGAGTGGACTATTGGGGTTTGATTGTTGTATATATGACATTTGTGCATCTGATTAGATGATATGATTATGGATATATTTCTGACATGATTCGTTGATGATGCAGGCTGATGATAGCTTACCAACCAGACTCACATGTGGAGTAGAGGGGTCACACATGACTACTAGAGACATTGAGGGAGAGGTGTGGAAAACAACACTTCCACAGCCCACTAGCACCCCTCCGTGGATTAAACTGTAGGTTAACGATTACCTAGTTCGAGAAGACCCACGATGCCATGACGGCAGACTGCGACAGTCGCTCATGATGATTCTAAGGGGCGTGCAATAAGGCAGGGGCCTTATTCCTTAGATACCCTTAGTCTCCCAAAATATCACCTGGTGGAGTTTTGACTCTATCCAATGTACGAAAACGAGTGAGCCCGGGACCAGAGTTCGGGAGGTGCCATCTGCAAAATAACAATTGTCTCTCCGATGAGGGCATACCCATGCTTGGGATGAAATAAATCATGGCTTCCAATCAAATACACTATAGATCCATGTCATATAACTATATAAAGTATATCCTCAAGCAATACACAACATATCTACATCTCAAAATCAAATATATACAAATATAGTATCCACCTTCAAGAAGCCAGTGACACCCGATGGTTGGAGATGAGCTCTTGATAGCTTGAGAAACAACTTAAATATCTTCAAAACTTGGGTAGAAGTACAATGTGAGTGTATGACTTCACTACCCTGAGGTCTTCGACAGCTCATCGGGAAAAGACAAGAGGATGTCGATGATCAGGCAGATAACTTCATCGATTTTGAATAAGGACTTGACTCGAATTTCAGGATGTCCATGTCATGAGGTCAAGAGACAAACTACAGAAAGGCTGACTCAGGTTGGGTAAAACTTCCATTGGACAAAATCATGAAAGATGATCAGACTCAGGAAGCATGACATTGACATAAGTTCACGATGCAGAAGGCAATGCAAACTCTCCATGTGTTTCGAAGAGTAACCAAATAGAGGAAGACATAGCTCTATGTAATGATAACAAATTCCTAAGGTCATATTAAATCCCAATGCTTGACAAACAAATGAAAGTATGTTCTTAGTCCAAAGGCGACTCATTGTGCTGTGAAAAAAGAATAGATATTTCTCGTCCCCTCTTTTTGGATTTTTTTTTATTTTTGTGTCGTTTTCAATTTTTTAAAGAGATTGAAAAATAATAAAAGAATTCTACGTTAGAAAGGAGGAATGAGTGTCGCAAGAAAACATACTAGTTTCAAGTGAAAGGAACGCACTAATGCTCAGAGCAAGGAGATATGTGCAGGAAAAGGACACTCGAGGAAAATTTCTCCATGGTTCAAGGTGTCAGGTCACAGAGGCAAAGTGCTACAAGGATTGTGTATAAGGCATGCTTTAAAGGTTCAGATGAGAACAACATGGAGCTAGAATTAGGCCAAAGATGTAGAGATGCAAATGCGATTAGCAAGACACAATGAAACCCCCTTCAATGTAATTTTAACGAGCCCAGAGAAGGTAAGCTCGATAGTTTTTTCACGTTTAGAGATTCTGAAAAAATGTAAAAGAAGACTCCAAGCAGTACCCTTTTCGGAGATAGTCTAGTTGGTTTGAAAAAGGGGTAAACTGGCACCAAAAAGACATCTATTCAAAAACATTTTAACGAGTGTGACAAGGACAAGATCACTTGACAATATTTTCAATTTTAAGGAGTTTGAAAAAAGATTAATTATGGACTCACATATTTTTTCTGAGCTTAGTCCCCTTAGCTCAAAAAAGTATAAAATTTACTGAGGAGAACTCTCTCGGCGAGATGAATCTCTCGAGGCGTACCTTTTTCCTCTATAATCTACAGGTCGGAAAAAGGGGTAAACGCATGCCATTATATGTTCTTCTGGACCAATTTAACGAGTATGAAGGAACAAGGTCACTTGGTGATATTTTCAATTTTAGGGAGTCTGAAAAGAGATTAACTATGGACTCTGTGGGGGTTCTGTTTTTGTAAGTAATCTCCAAGGCCCAAAAAAGGTAATAAACCAAAACCAAGAAGAATGTTCCTTTTTTGTAAATTTAGTCCCTCGGCCCCAAAAAAGGGTTAAACTTATGCCTTAGAATACTCTTCTAGTGAACTGAGGTTCCTAGAGCACAACTTTATTCATACAATTGACCATCCAAACCAAAAAAGGGGTAAAATACTGTTGGACAAATGTGCCTTCAAATTCGAGTTTGGCGAGCATGAAGGGTAACAAGATCGCTTGGCAATATTTTCATGTTTTGAAAGTATGAAAAGGGCTTAAAGAAGACTCCAGGGGGCTACTTTTCTCAAGTAATATCGACGAGATCACTTGTACCAAGAGGGGGAAGCAAAGGCTCCCATGACCCCATTGGATAAACCAATGGAAAAAATTTTGAGACCATGTCTCGAGAAGTAAAACATGACTGAACAAGTTCTTGCTCAGGAGAAATTGAACATCGAGGATAAAATGCCACATAATTAACCCATGGAAGGGTAGAGTCTACACGAACACTAGGAACATATAAAGGGGCAGCATGAACTAATGCTGAATCAGGATGGTGATTATCAGATGCCAGCTGGTTGATAGTGGCAATGCTTCCATTATGAGGGAAATGCATCACCCGAAAGAGTGTATACACCACAACATTCATAGCATATACATAATCACGCCCGATAATCATATTGAAATCTAACGGGCCTTGAACCACTATAACATCGAAAAGGACAATATTCCCACCTAACGAGATAGGAAACTGAGGAAGAACCCCAAAATATTCACTAGGACATCTGTTAAAAGCCAATAGCTCATGCGAAGAAAACAGAAGCTCAGGATGTCCCAAGGCTTGCCAAACCGAGGAGGATAAAATACTTGCGGAGGCTCCTTCATCCACAATACATCAATAATTTTTTGTTGAATTAACTTCAACCCTTACTTGAAAGGGTGTAGAAGAAGGAAGTGGAGGCTCAACAAGGTCATTCCAATCAAAGGAAACCATCCTAGGGCTTGGACGGGGTGTGCTCGAAGTGAGAAGAATGCCCCCTTGTTCTGAAAGTAATGAACTGGAAATGCTAAGAACATAGTTGGTAGATACATCACTCCCCAAGGAAGACTGGGGTCAGCCGAATATTTCATCGACATGACCACTTTGGTAGAATCAACACTCTCCAATAGAAGAGCGGGATCAACCAAATATTGCATCGGCTTAACCACTTTGGTAGACTCGACAGTCTCAAAGAAAAGAGAGGGATCAGTCGAATACTACATCAACATGACCACTTTCTCAATCATTGGTTGAATAGCCTGTGAGACAATATGGTCTACAAGCACATCGGCCCCCAAAGGAGGAGTGGGATCAGTCGAAGATTGCATCGGCATGACCACTTCATCAACCAAAGGATGAATAGGCTATGAGACAACATGGTCTATAGGAACATCACCCCTCAAAAGAGGAGTGGGATCAACCTGATATTGCATTGGCATGACCACTTCATCAACCAAAGGTTGAATATACTGTGAGGAAACGTCAGAAGACTTAGAGTTAGAAGAGCTTACAGACAGGGACCACAATCTTCGTACCTCTGGAATGCCAGGGAAAATATGAGTAAGTTTATATCCCTTGCAAAGATTACAGAGGAACTTATGCTTATGTCCTATCCATCTAGGCTTCCCAATAGAATGAATGCCCCCATCATGACTAGCAGTGGTTGGTTGCTTGTCCCCAACATGACTTGTAGAGATTGGTGACTTGTCCCCAACATGACTTGTAGAGGTTGGTGACTGGTCATTAACATGACTCACAGAGGCTACTGACCTATTACCAGTATTACTAATAGTGACTATACTTTTCCCCCTAGCATGACTTGCAGAGGCTGGGTGCTTACCCCTAGCATGACTTTCAGAGGCTGGGTGATTATCTTAAACATGACTTGCACAGGTTGAGGAACCATCTCCAACATGAATTGTAGAGGTTGTTGATTGAACTCCAGTATCACTTGCAGGGACTAAGTTCATGCCCCCATCATGACTTGTAGAGGCTAGGTGTTGGTATTCAACATGACTTGTAGAGGTTGATGACCTATCTCCAACATGACTCGCTGAGGTTGGTGATTTCTTATTCATATTCTTCCTCTTTCAATTTTGTTTAGACTTACAGTTACTAGTAATTGTACTTTCACTAGAGACAAGAGAAGGAGGACGTGAATACTTCACCAACGAAGGAACATCAACATGGTGTCCATGACATAAGGTTCTAAAATAAGAATCGTCAAGATCATTTGGGACATTTGGAATGGTACCCAACCAAACCGGTAGTCCCACATTCAACCCAGGAATGTACAAAGTGACCATCAAAGGGACACCAACGTTTCCGAAAAAAGGAAAAGCACAAGAATCCCCTTGTGAAGGGGTTCCTTGGTTGGTATCGACAGGAAATTTATCCATGAAGATATTATGCACAGGTTCTCCCCTTTTGGGATCATTCAAGTCCATAAAAGTTTCACACACTTACTCCGACAAACCAGTGTTCTCAAAACAATTCCTATAAAGAGGAGGCTCCACGTTTCTAAGTGGAAGAATGAAAAGTCCTCACAACCGAAGGAGTAGGAGGTCTACCACCTTAGGTCAGAGACCCAAAGAAATGACTGACTAACTCACTATGGAAAACTAGGGAGAATATAGCACACACTAAAAATTTCTAAAGGAAAATCAAGCAGACAACTATCTAGTAGGAAGGATAGTTATGCCAATCAACACTAGAGAAACTAATTAGTGCAAGTGAAACTAGAACACAGAATCACCCTATGGGTATACTCTATGAAGCATGATCCAATGTCTTCCCCAGGTACCGCAATATACCCCCACAGTCACCTGTGTAAGTCCCTAGAATATGGGAAACTAAGTTTCCATCTCGCAGTCAATCACCAAGCAGGTACAGTCGACAGTCGGGTGGATCGTAATGAGAATGATAAAAAATCTGAAACCTATCAAGGGTATCGAGAGAAAATGGTTCATAAGACAACAGAGGATCTTGAATGGATTCGAGGTCCATGAATCTCCGTAGGGAAATGCAGTCGGTATTACTCCCAAGACAAATCCTCAATATGCATTCCCCACTATGTTCAATCCCACTTTGGAGGGGTTATCTTTGTTTCCTTTCCTCACACGACCTCATGTTTATCCTCTGTGTTAGAGGGGGTTCCCAGATAAATTTTACGGCACTGGAATTTAACACTCCCTAACTCTGACTCCAATGTTTTTTTAACGACCTTGAAGAGTTTCCTCTCCAACTTAATTCAAGGCCCTAACCCTAAACTAGTTGGTTGACCCTACAAACATAAAAAGTCTTGTTTATTTTAGATTTAGCGTTCATTTTAATGGCTTAATTTACTCAAGGGATATGTTGGTGAAACCGGTGATGTTATAAGAGACAAAAAAGAGGATAAAAATAAGAAACTTGAAAGAAAAATTACTTCTAATCAAAAGAAAAGTTTCACAACTAATTCTTTGTAACCAACTTTTCTATAACTAACTTTTTTCAAGATCTTTTAAAATAAGACCTAAAACGAATTTTCGCTTGACTACAAGCTACTTATGTTTCAAGAAATCAGTAAATAACTTTAAAAACAAAATATTTTTCCTTTTTAGAAAATAACCAACTCTAACTACTTTACCAAACTGAAAATAAAATATTTTTTTCTTTTGAAATTGCTTCAAATAGAAAAACTGAAATAAATCTTTTTTTCTCTTTTTTCAAAGAAAGTGAAAGGGGCAAAAATAACACCAAGAGAAGACTGGAACAAATCTTTTTCCCACTGTGGATCACAGGGAATCACTAAAGAAACCAAATAGGAAGATCAATAATTCAAAAGACTTTCTTAAAACCCTTTCAAAAGTAAACACAAGAAACTAAAAAATACAACCAAATTGAATTTTAACCCAAGCTATGGTTGTAAAAAAGAGACTTTGAACTGAATCAAGAAACCCTGAGAAGTATAAACCTCAATCAGAAAATAAGTTGGCTTCCTCTTTTCAAAAAATTTCCTGAACTAGAGATGTTGTTGTTGCTTCATCATCCTGTGTATGTACGTGGGTTGTTTACTGAGAAGAGTGCATATGTACATGGGTTGACCCACTACAAGGTGTGTACACCTCTATATCTTTCCAAAAAGGAAAAGATCAGACAGACTTACAGGGAAGGGACAACTGGTATAACACCTGAAGGTGACCAGAATCCCTTGAAATACTCAGAAAATGCAATAAAAGGCAAAGAAAACCAATAAGACAACCCAAAATCCCCTAAAAAACCCTACAGGCTTCCCCGATATGGTCTCTAGTTCTTCTAGAAGGAAACCCCCCCCTTTAACTACACCAGGTTTCAGAATGTAGGCAAATCGATTAACCAACTAAAATTCACTTAATTCTCTAAACTACCCCAAACATACCAAAACTCATATGAAGAAAGAAAGGAAAAGGAGATAGGGTAACTCTACCTCTAATCCCACGTCTGGTGATGACCTCCTCGCGCTTGTAAGTTTCACTAACTTCATGCCTCCTCCTAGGGATGACCTGCATCCAAAGATTGACAAACATATAACTACAAGAATTTTATTCCATATATAAGTTAGGGTTAGATGTTACAATGCCATACATAAATCAACAAAAGTATTCAAGACACCATCATTTGGGACAGGAAAAGTAATTATTTTATTAATAATACAATGATTGTACCTTTACAATCAAAGTTGGCTACCATTTTGTGAACTTGGTCTGGGATCCTCTTCACCAAGATCCAAGTGCACCTTTATATAAACTTCTCCTCTCAACCTTCTGATCTCTTCTTGGGAAGTGAATGGGTTAAATGGGGGAGAAGGGGCTAATGATGGAATGTTGAGAGGATTCTCACAAAAGGGCTGCAATATCTTGGGAAAGGATGGGAAGTGAAATCAGGTAGAGTTTTCTATTGATGGGTCCTAAATCCATTTAACTCAACAACAAGAACCAAATTCTCCACCGAGGCCCAATTAGACTCTGCAACGTTTAATGGTGGAATGGTTCTCCAAATCTTGTGATCCAGCCAAAATAAACGATGGGCTTTATGTTTTCTTGTGAAGGTTCTTTCCTTTGGTTCAAATGTTCTCTTTTTGTATTTTCTCTGAGGTAGGACTGATTATAATATAAATCCAGTATAAACCAACTAGATAACAAAGTGGGAACAAACTAAACTATTATAGAAGAGGCTGAGTTAGGGATAACCCTTTACTCTAGCGTGCAGGCAATGATCATCCACCATAGGCCTAGTACTAATACGTTAACCGTTTGAGTATTCTAATTACTAACTGAGATACAAATTATCAGAAGAAAACATGCATGTGATAAACGATGGAAAGTAAAATAATTCACTCGACTATAATCATCAATCACATAATAACAAAAAGATTCATTTTCATCATTAAATAAAGAACTCTAAAATATTGCATCAGATAACTTATCAATATATTTAATAGATCTTACTCGTTATGGCTTCCATTCATGAGATGAGATAGGAAATAATTCTTCTCCACATCCAATCATACATGCATTTTATGAAAACATAAACTTGTCTCTGGTCCAGAAGGACTTCTCAATTAAAGGCAGCTCCAAAATAATTCTTAACAAAACAAAAAATGAGATTTTCTTGCAACAACCATCGACCTTTTACTAATTGGTCGATGCTCCTATTTATAACATAAAATTAACTAAAAATAATGGCTAAAGTGCAGATAAGTAAATAAATGTTTGCCACGTGGCATTCTCTCCTATCATTTTATATAAGAGTCATCTCAAGATATCACTTTAAAAGGGTGACTCTTCTCATACTCTGACCACTTGATGAACAACTCCTCGTAGGTGTTGGCATATGGGAATCTATGTTGTTCCATCAGGGCCGCATAAATATCTCTTATCTCTATTGCATGTGCCCGGTACTTTACTAGACTGGCACTTAACTATTGCAGCATAGCCCGAGCTTTGATCAGGTGTTCCATAAACCGTCGCACCTAACATGGTACTATGTCTGCCACCTTTGTTAGTTCTTTGACCCATGATGAATCTTTCTTGGTGTTCGATTTGACTATGTCAGGTAAGTTGACAAAGTCATCAGGCATGACAAACTCAGAGAGCCCGATATCTTTCATTTCCTTGTTGATTTCGATCCAATTCTTCTTGCACTTGGCCCATTTTCTTGAATCTCCCGATGAGGCTCCCAAGCTATCCTTGTCTAATACTCGGAGGCATATTTCCTGCAATCAAAAAATTAAATCCTTTAGAGACCGCGTATAGAGTAACACTGGGTAAAATACAGGTATAAAGTGTAAGAATGAGAAATCCAGAATGGTACATACCTATAAGGCTCACTAAACCTAGTTATTGGATACTGACGGGATCTCTGCAACTTTCGAATCACTTGCTTCGCTTCTCTTAGCATCGTCACTTGTTTCTAGTTAGGGTGCATTTGTGTGCCACAACATGAAATATCAGGTACAGAATAACATGAGAGTCGAAGTCATGCCAGTGGTCGGTTGGCCCTTGGAGTCAGGAAAGGATGTAAGAGACAAACATGTGTTAAGAGTAAGAGTATGTTCCAAAATATTCAGGTCCTATCATAACGAAAGTTGTTAGGTTCATCATGTGGAGGAAAGTTGTTTAAAAAAAAATCATGTTGACAAGTTCAGCAACCATCATCAACTCATCATGACAGCTAGAAGAATAAACAATTATGGTGCTCGTGTCATGCACACCCTGCAACTCCTATTGGCTATATCTCACACGCCCCGAAACATATTCTTCAGGTGGATGTGCCAGAGAAAATCTTTAGTTCGCTTCAAAACATCCAATTGCCATGAATTCAATATTCCCTCGCATGTTTCCATGCAGTGCCTACTCTATTATAAATTATGGATGTTCTTCATGTATTCTACTCACCAACCGAGCTTATGCATTATTGGTAGTTCGTCTCGCGAGCTCATATTGATCAATTTTTCTGCTTCGGTTCCTCGCCAAGTTCCTCACGCATAAGACAGATACGTGTCACACCATGGGAACCCCTCAAAACATAAGAAGGGGCACACGAAGCAGCATAAGTACCAGGCTTGATCCCCAAAGCGCCTGGGATTAGATCTTACTCGCTGCAAGAATTCCCAAGGTTTCAAAGGGAGGTTCCTACCTGCACACCGAAATGATGATATCACACCGTACAAAGGTCGAAGTGGAAGAAATTGTGCTGAAAGGAAGGATGTTGGAATACATGCCTCCCCAACAATAGATACCCCAGAGAAGGGGAAGGCTAAGGAAGAATAGGAAGTTGGGGAAACCCAAATACAAAGCAAGTCATGCGCAATATCGATTGTCGAGGAATTACTTATTCATGTTATTCATCTAGAGCCTGTTAAAGTCACGATTCGGGGAAGCGATAGCAAAACAAGGAGGAAAAATGCCATAGATGCTAACGTTTGAGATCCCACTCAACAGTTGAAACAGATACAAATCACCATCACGGAACTCTATGAGGAAAATAGATAATTAAGACGATAGTTGGTGGAAAAGACCCTTGAGGTGTCTGTATTCCAGGGTCGTGAAGGGAACGTGACATGGATCAAGAGACAGCTTCGAGAATCGCAAGATACAATGGTGAAGTTGTGAAAATAATAAAGGGCATCAGAAGAAAAAAATATGAAACATCTCAAAGAACGTGAAGCAAACAAGGAGAAAGTCCACGCGGACCTTGCTAGCATGCAGAAGAGACATGATTAACTAAATCTATTTTGTATTCTCAGACGTGGCACAAATCCTAACAGTTTTGAAGATTTTTCATGTTTTTAATGTAAACCGAGTTGGTTGGCCAAATAGTGTAGACAGTGTCTATTGTATGTAATTTGAGCTCGATTGAAACTTAATGTAAAAGTCCTAAAACTTTCATGAAAAGATTATGGTTGTAGTGGTTGGATGTATCATTTTGTTTCTTTGTGTATGTATATCTTGTGTTCTTCATCCATATCTTTTCCTGTTTGATTTGGAACATATTTTTGAGTCTGAGATTAGTTGCATAGCGCCCCTTGTTTGTTCCATTAAGACAAATCGTATTTCCTCCAAGTTAACTCTAAATTCATCCTTGGTGGTGCTTCAAGTTGCTTTGTGTATTTTACTCCCCAAATCTTTGCAATTTAATTCATTGTGGGTTGGCAGCGAAGTCATGGAGGGTGATGTGTTCTATCAGTAAATTCAAACGGTCCTTATGAAAAACCTCTGATGTCGATCGATTTCATCGTACGGTGCTGATGTGGTGAGACTAGCTTGGGACACGTGGCAATGAAAACCGGTGACTTAACTCGCGAGTATTAGTCAGAGTCGGAACTTTCCTCCAGTTGTGCGTTCTTAAACTAAACCTGGGATCGTTGATGCCAAAAAAGGTGTCGGGGATAGGGGATCGAGGATAAACCTATCGTGTATTTTCCTTTGGGTTAGCATCTTCAAATAATCTCGATAAAAAAAAAAATTGGGAGTTGACGATCGTAGAAAATGTTTTCGCATGGTCTGATCGTTCGTCGCGGTTTGGTCTTCTCCATTTCACTAAACACGTCAGGTATCGGCCATTGTTGATATCATTTCTTTCTTTCTTAAAGTTTACTCTTAGCACCTTTCACCAAGGCCGAAGGGAATCGGTTGCTGGTGATATCCTTGTGTGATTCTTGTCGCGAAAGAAAACTTCCTTTTGCCGATGCCGATGAAGATCGGCGAGTGTGGTTTTTTCGAGTGATTTTCCTTCATCTTTTAAATCCTTTCGATGCCGAATTTTGGGGCATTGGGTGAAATATTTTGGCTGTTGATTATTTATTTAAAGGTTATGCCTTTTAAGTCGTTAGTTTTCATAGATTCAAGAAAAATTTGAAGGACTTAATGAGAGTCAAGATGATAAGCAAAGGAAACATTTTTCACAATGAAGTTGAATTAGACAGTGCAAAAGATCAAGTGGTACCCAAAAATTGAAATTTGACATAGGTTTTTTAGGGTGTGTTGAGTGCTCAAAATTTCCTTGTTCTTATTATTATATGTGGAATGAGACCCCAAAACCTCCTTTTATATGACAAAAGGATGGTTATTCGGTTGGGTGATGGACTATAACAAGTTTATTAGTTAGGAAACTACCCAATATCCCGTAATCTCAACGAATTCCTTGCAAATTTTTATTTTTTTCAACTTTTGCAAGTATATGTGGTTTGTAATGATGCAACATGGATATGTACGTGAGTTGTAGTGGTGCATAAATCATATGTACACGGGCAGTAATGGTGCAGGGCACGTACATCTTCAAAAAAATGGGTTTTTAAGAAGAGCATCTCAGCAATTCTTTGGAAAAAAATGCAAGTAAGAGGGCCAAGGCCATGTATGCATGTGTAGAGAAATTTAGGGTTATAACACCAAGGACTCCATATTGAAGGTGAAAGGTATGGGTGATGAATATGAACTGGAAGAATCAGATAAGGTTCAACTAAGAGAATTTTTTTGTGTTTGTAAAAAAACCTTTCTCCTCCCTATTTTAGAAATAGGAGTAACTTCAGGGAACAATCCTCTTCTTCTTCTAGAAATACGAGAATTAGAGGACATGAGACAAAACATATTAAAACATATAAGAGGAAATTTTATTGTTGATTTCTAGGTCGGCTTTGCATGTCTTCCCAACGTTCACAGATATTTATGTCCCTTTCAATTACTTCCCAAGAGCATTCAAGTTTAGCATGAGTACTAGTAGTTTCTAAATTAATGTTGAATAAAGTCAATGTAATGCCTATTTGGTCATCAATACCATTTCCAATATTGGGTTGTCTCTTATTAGGCACTATCATCGAAAAAAAATTCAATCAAAGAGTAATCAGAAAAAAAAAATCAAATATAATCACGATACAATCAACCAGAGAGATATGGAATATCTCCCCAGTATGGTCTCCAAATAAATGTTGAGGAAAAGGTATGAAGAACCTTACTCAAGAATTTTTGTATCTTTCTAGGCTAAGGCAAGATTGTTGGGAATGTTACCCAAGGTTTATAGCCTTTAATTCAAAAAAATATCTTGATCCACAGGTAATATGTACTAGGGACTAAGGCTGATTTTATATGTCATATGTAACTGTGAAAAATAAAATAATCAGACATATACATAAGTGTGTACAAGGATAAGAAGCAAGAATAAAAGTAAAATCTTAACAATATCATTAAGATACATATGTGAGACTAAAAAAAAAAGAAAAAAACCAGATTTTTATATTAACTTCATTCTGAGATACAAAGCAAAACTCTCTTTACAAACCCCTGCGAGGGTAGGACCAAAGTCAAATTTATAAGTCTCCAATGGGAACCATACAAAAAGACTCTAATAACAAAAGAAATTTGAAGCTAAATATTTGGATCAGTTTGCCATAAAAATGTTTTCACTTGACTATGCAAAATATACCTTTATCAGTCATGAAATCTAATCCATAAACAAACAAGAACACGCATGTAATGTCCTTTCCCAAATAGGATCTCCAGAGAGGAGGATTAATGATCTAAACCTCCCTGTTAGACTATAGCCAGGGTCAGAAAATGGGTAAAAAGGGTTACTAGAGGTCCCTCCAGTCAAAGGTGTTATGTTCGGAAAGTGACATTGAGCTAAAAATGGTTAAAAGTGCTTTTAAGTCATTATGAGCTAAAAATAGAACATATGAGCTAAAATTAGAAGTCAATAGTGAATTAGGGTTTCAACAATGAATTAGGGTTTTGGAAATCTATAAGAGAAGATTCAACGACCTAATTCATCATTATGTAGATTATGACTTGTCATTCAGGAGAGAGGTGCATCTCATGAGAGATAGTTCAATGGATTCTAGGAGGAAGAAACTAGTTGGCTGATTTCGGTGTTGAGAGACACACCATAGTCACCAGGAAGATCACACAGGTCTTCCATCATTCTTCAGCAGCAGTTACACAGGGTCCAGCAGCAAGGGCGCACTTATCCAGGGTGAGGGCGCAGCCCCTGAGCAGGTTAAGTAGATCGAATTTTCCCATCCGGGAGGAGTTCATAGATTCCCCTCCGACCCAACTAAGACGAAGGAAAGGCACATATTTTTCCTATTTCCTCATCATATTTTGATGGAGGAATCATCTGGGGTGCATTTTCCATACTTGGAAGTGCGACACTTTTGGCAGACACATTTGGGGTTCCCGAGCGAGCATCAGATCAGATTCAGGGAAACCCTTCCGACCCATTTGCCAGTAGACCAAGGTGATCATTTTGAGATACATCTCATTCGATTATGATGGTGGAATCATTAGGACACATTTTTCCATAGAAAGAGGGGCGCATTCCCCCCAGGGAGATCCATCCGAGGTCCAGACCCACCAGCAGAGGGGTCGGTTAGTTACTAGGCCTGAGAGCTAGAGCAGGGTGCACCAATTGGGATTGTTTCCAGGCCATTCCTAGAGGTATAGATGCCAGGGAGAACTTTCCAAACTTCCAATAGTTATCATATGTGATGCCATAGTTCCAGCTCATCCATTGATCCCACAGTACTCATCTATTATCGGGTATTATCATTTAGTTCTCTTGATGTATTCCGGATAAGATCCTTTTTTTATTTTGATCTATTCGAGTGATTCATTTTATTTAGCCGTATTCGGCCTTTGTACTCCGCAGAGATATCATAATATAAACTTTTTAGTCCTTTGTCGCATTTGTTATTTGTATGATAATTTATATGTTGTAAATGATTAATCCTACACACACATTAGCAGCATTTCCTAGACTAGCCAAGTCAGGAACATTACAGTGGTATCAAAGCATTAGTCCTACTAGCCCGTGACTAAATATGATGAGTGCAGCATAAGACCCAGAGGGCTGTGAACACATAGGTGAAGAATATGTCACTTACAATAGGCATAGGGAAAGAAGGTCTAGGCCTAACTTTCCTCCTTTTTCTCTTAGCTCAGAGGAAGATGAATATGCACAGAGAGAAGCAGAGAGAAGGGCAGAGTGTGAGGCTGAGCACAAGGCGGAGAGGATGCTAGGAGACATATATGAGAGACCAGAGAGCAGTGGCAAGGCCCCCATGGAACCATAGACAACTTTCATGCAGGTTATTAGCGATATGTTAGCTAGTCAGCGGACCATGTCTCAGTCCTTGGCATAGGTGGTTGATAGATTGGCTAGAGTGGGCACCCCGGACACACAAGCCCCACATGTAGCATAGGGGAACTCAAGAGTAGGAAGTAGACCCCAATCACCCACTCACATATACACCTCAGTGAGTAGGATTCCCAGACCATTGTTTCCCAGTTTCCAGAGGGCACCCCTAGTAGCAGCACAACCGCTAATAACACAGAGGCCACCTACTCATGCAGAAGACATATCAGAGTATCGGAGGGAGTATGCAACATTGGGTCATGAATTCCATCAAGACATGAACCTAGTCGAGTATTTTGGACTTAGACTCAGGAACCACCCTAGAGAGCCACATAGAGGAGGACCACAACAACAAGAAGGGCATAACATGGATTTCATCTGAAAATTTGGCAAACTCACCATACCTTCTTTCTTCAGATCATCCAAATGCACCCCTAGAGCTTAGGTATAGAAGCTAGAAACATACTACAAGCTCAATCATATGACCAAGACAGAGGCCATCAGTTTCATGACCTTACAGTCGGAGGGTGAGGCACATGAGTGGTGGTATCATGGATTGGTGGCATTGGGTCACAATCGCATCACCTCCTATAGGGAGTTCATAGAGAGGCTCATGGACAGGTTTGATAGGAGGGATCCCGAGATCCACTTCAAGGATCTAGCCCAGTTGAGACAAACTGGCACAATAGAGGCGTTCATCATGGAGTTTCAATCGATAGCCGTGGCAATGACAGATATATATCATAGCCTAGGCTAATAATGCTATTCACAGAGGGACTCACATATCCTTTGAGAGGATGGGCGAATGCATACAAGCCTCCCACCTTGCAGGATTCCATCCTTCGTACTCGATATTTGGCAAACTTAGTGCCAAAGACTAAAACATTTTCCAAACCCTTTGTACCCAGAAGGATCGAGATAGGAAGCCATTCCAGAGAGAATGGAAGGGAAAGGAGAAGTTGGATGATGAGACTAGGCGAGATATTAAGAGGAAGAATCTTTTCTTCAACTACAGAGATCCTTGGGTCCCAGGCCACAGGTGCATGGGGAAGGGAGAGATTCATTATATTGAGGTGGAAATAGATAGTGTGGAAAGTGAGGAGGAGGAGTAAGACAATGGATCCAATAGCTTAGAGGGGAGTCAACATAGGTAGAGGAGCATCCTCCTTGTAGACCAATGACACCAGAAGGAGCCCATCCTCTAGTAGCCCCATAGCCGCTTGAGTAGGCTAACAGGAGGAAAATAGCAAAGGGAGGAGTCATAGCGACACTTTATGGTGTTCCCAGGTATGATACCCTCCATATCGGAGGGAATATTCAGGGGAAACAGGCAATCACCCTGATAGATGGTTGGGCCACCCACAACTTCATCGATGCTTCACTAGTATTGAGACGGGCACTTCAGACAAAGGAGTTTGAGGGGTTGGATGTTGCAGTAGCAGATGGCCACACAGTGGAGTGTCTATATAGAGTCCTAGACTTGGAGGTAAAGTTAGGCAACTACACAATGAGAGACACAGTTTATGTGGTTTCCCTATCTGACATAGATGTGGTGTTGGGAGTCCAGTGGATGATTATCTTGGGAAAAATCACCACCAATTACCAAACCTTGGATATGGGATTTAGAGACCATGACGGGAAGAAGTTTGTTCTAAGAGGTATTTCGATAGGATCAGCCAGGATAGTTTCAGCCAAGAGGATGGAGAGGATATTCAGACATGGGGAGGTAGCATATGTCACTGATTTTTTGATCACTATGTGGAAGGATTCAGAGGGTCGACAATAGTATCATACAAAGATCAAGAATTTGTTGGGATGACATCAATAGGTTTTTGAGTCGATTCCACTAGGGAGACCACCTGACAGGGGGTTTGAGCACACCATTGAGTTGGAAGAAGGGGCCAAACCGATGATTCCCCCCCCATCGTCATCCTAGGAGGTTCAAGGATGGGATAGAGAAGGCAATCATGAAATTGATAGTGATGGGACACATCAGACCGAGCAATAGCCCATTCACTTATTCAGTTGTCTTAGTTCTAAAGAAGGATGGGACCATGAGTATGTGCATTGATTACTGAGCCTTGAACAAGAAAACCATCAAGAACCAGTATCCTATCCCATGCATTGACGATTTGATGGATGAAATGCATGGGGCATTTTTCTTCTCAAAGATTGATCTATGCTTTGGGTATCACTAGATCAACATCCGAGAGAAGGACATAGAGAAGACGACATTTTGATGTCACTTTGGACATTTCGAGTTCTTGGTTATTCCATTTGGGAAAACCAATGCACCCGCTACATTCCAGTATTGCATGAACCACATATTCATGGATTAGTTTAGGAAATCAGTCTTGGTTTTCTTCAACGACAACTTGGTCTACAACAAGACATGGCAAGAGCATATGAGGCACTTGGATGAGGTATTAAACATCATGAAGGCACAATAATTATATGCCAAAGAGTCCAATTTTGATTTCGGTTTGATAGAGACTCTTTACATAGGCCATATCATCATTTTATAGGGGGTACAGGTGCACCAGGAAAAGATCAGGGCCATTCTGGATTTGCCAACGCCTAGGAACGTAACAGAATTGAGGAGTTTCTTCGGGCTATGCAGCTATTATAGGCAGTTCGTCTAGGTTTTTTCTCATCTTGGAGCACCATTGGTGGATATTACAAAGCATGGGGCTTTCATATGGACCAAGGAATCATGAAAATACTTTGATCACATGAAGAAAGTCATGAGCACTTGTCCAGTGCTAGCATTACCAGACATCACCTTGCCATTTGTACTAGAGTGTGACACATCCAGTGAGGGTATCGGGGCAGTTTTGATGCAAGGAGGACACCCCATTATATTTGAGAGAAGGAATCTCTGTCATCCTGAGAGATTGTACTCCATTTATGACAAGGAGATGTTGGAAATCATGCATTCCTTGACTAAATTTAGACAATATTTGGTGGGCAACAAATTCATAGTCAAGACGGATCACAACAGCTTGAAGTATTTCCTTGAGCAAAAGGAACTCAGTGAGCACCAAAAGAAATGGGTGAAGAAGTTATAGGCATTCGACTTCAACATAGAGTATGTCAAGGGGAATAAGAACATTGTGGTTGATGCACTATAGAGGAGACCTGTGGCTTGTTCTTTGATAGAGATTTCAACAAATTGGAAACCCCACTTGTTAGTGGAATATTCCAAGAAAAATTCTCTTGTGAGGTGATAGATGGATAGATACAAGATGACAAGTATATGGTCATTGACGATGTCATATTCTACAAGGATAGAGTCTACTTGGTGCCAGATTCGGGTCTCAAGAAGAATATCCTCACAGCAGTTCATGATTCACCAATAGCAGGCCATGAGGGTTTTTTCAAAAGCTATAGACAGATCATGGAGAGGTTCTCATGGAAGGGCCTCAAACAAGACATTATGAGACACGTCAGTGAGTGTGTAACTTTCCAGCAGAATAAGTCAGAGCATGCTTTTCCAGCAAGGCTACTTCAGCCACTCCCCATTCCAAAGCAGAAATGGGAGAGTATATCGATGGACTTCATCACAGTCCTACCTAAGGCCCAGGGTAAGGATTGTATCTATGTAGTGGTCGACAGATTGACCAAGTTTTCTCACTTCTATGCCATACTGACAGAGTACAATGCAGTTCAGGTAGCCAAACTATTCTTCGAGGAGCTCTTCAAACTTCATGGGTTGTCGAGGAACATTGTTAATGACAAGGACAGTCGGTTCATGGGGACATTCTAGAGAGAGTTGTTTCGGTTGGTGGGGACAAAGATGACACCCAACACTAGATATCACCCTCAAACAAATGGGAAGACCGAGATTGTCAAAAAGTGGGTTGAAAGATATTTGAGGAACTATGTAGGTGGACAACAGAGAACGTGGGTAAAGTTGCTACATCTAGGAGAGCATTTCTACAACACCACTTTCGACATGTCCATTGGTATGACATCCTCCCGAGCATTGTATAGATATGATGCTCCCACTTTGGTAGACTTGTTTTTTGGGGAGAGAAGCGCTCCCAAGGCCAAGTATTGGATCATAGAGAGTCAGGAGATTCTCAAGTTTCTAAAAGAAAACCTGCAGATGGCACAAAACCGACAAAAGATGAGTGCAGACAGGCACAGGATAGAGCACAACTTTGAGGTTGTTTTTCTTGTGTAATATATGAGATATAAAAAGTATGAAGAACATAAATAAAATGCTAGTAATGGTAGAATAATGAAAATATAACCAGAACAATCACCACAATAGCACTAAAATGATATAATAACAACAACATAAATAACACTTTAATTCTAAAAGCAATGTTCACAGGCCTCTTCGAGGGGGAAACCCCCAGTTGAGCAACGCTCTATTACAATATTATCCAAGCTAGGGTTCTCATACCCTCGACTCCTATTTATACTAAATATGTCTATTAAAAGAAGCATCTAGAGGAAGATCCTTCTAG
>JZKD02S2029551.1:146909-160901 GCA_000966675.3 Picea glauca | reverse complement strand
CTCAGAGATAAGCTGCCACCATTCTAGCGAGTCTTTCACTCTGTATTTTTACAGTCTTTGTACATTTATTTCATTAATAGAAATCGTGTATTACTGTATCTCTGTGTTTATGGTTTCATCTCTCATATATTTCAGTTATATTACTGGATATACACGATATCTCTGTTCATTTCTTTATTATATCTCCGCTCTCATTTCGTACCGAAAATAATCCGGATCAGGAGGATAGAGCGTACCCTTAGTCGTACTACCTGACTACCCAGGTACTAGAGAGTATCTTCCCGAGTGTTGTTCTTAGTGATACTATAGCAGTCAGGCAACCGATCGGTTTATCTAAAGAGGGCTTCAAGTAATCTAGGCTGATCCGTACACAGGTGTTGTCGATGCGCTACCACTCGAAGGGGTACCAATAGGGATTACAAGGGTGGCTAATAGATGTGCACTTAAGAACAACTTGTACTTCATGTGTGTATGAATCCCTCAACCACGGGTTTATGCGCCTAACGACAGATCTCTGTGGCTTAAAGATGCTGAAATACGTCTCTACCTTGGAAAAAAAATTAACCCACACTTGCTACTGAGGAAAGTGCTCTGATACCACTTGTAATATACTAGATATAAAAAGTATGCAAAACAGAAATAAAATTCTAGTAATGGAAGAATAACAGCAATATAACCAGCACAATCACCACAATAGCACTGAAATGATATACGAACAACAACAGAAATAACACTTTGATTATGAAAGCAATGTTCACATGCCTCTTTGAGGGGGAAACCTCCAGTTGAGTAGCACTCTATTACAATATTATCCAAGCTAGGGTTCTCATACCCTCAAATCCTATTTATACTAAATATGTCTATTAAAAGAAGCTTCTAGAGGAAGATCCTTCTAGAAGCAAAATATTCTATTAGGTCTTCTTACATCTGCCTTATTCTATTTTATGGAAAGGCCTTATTAATATTGAACTTTATTACATCCAAATATATTTTTCTACCTATGTGTGGGTTAGGACCCTAACATCCTGAGACTCCAACCTTACAGACAATCATCTCTGAAGAAGAGTGGGGTCGAGAAGCTCAGGCCCAGATTTTATGGCCCTTACAGGATCATGCGCCGAGTAGGTGAGGTTTCTTATGAGTTAGAGCTTCGAGAGGGGAGCAATATTCATAACATGTTCCACGTATATTTCCTCAAAAAGGCAGTGGGACAATTCAGTAGAACATCAAAGGAGCTTCCCCCATTGGATGAGGAGGGACAGTTGGAGTTGGTTCTGGAGGAGGTTTTGGAGTTCCGAGAGTGGAAACTGAGGAGAAGGGTCATCAAAGAGTGTTTGATCAGATGGAGAGGGCTTCCAGTAGAGGATGCTACTTGGGAGAGTGAGTAGGTTTTGCAACACCTTGGACTGGTATTGCTTGAGGACAAGCAATTTCGGGAAGGGAGGACTGTAATGTCCCTTCCCAAATAGGAGCTCTAGAGAGGAGGCTTAATGGTCTAAAACACCCTGTTAGACTATAGCCAAGGAAAAAAAAGGGGTAAACAGGGTTACTAGAGGTCACTCCAGTCAAAGGTGTTATGTTCGGAAAGTGGCATTAAGCTAAAAATGGTTAAAAGCGCTTTTAAGTCATTATGAGCTAAAAATAGAACAAATGAGCTAAAATTAGAAGTGAACAGTGAATTAGGGTTTCAACAATGAATTAGGGTTTCAACAGTGAATTAGGGTTTTGGAAAGCTATAAGAGAAGAGTCAGCGACCTAATTCATCATTATGCAGATTATGACTTGTTATTCAGGAGAGAGGCACATCTCAGGAGAGATAGTTCAGTGGATTCCGGGAGGAATACACTAGTTTGTTGATTTCAGTGTTGAGAGACAGAACCTAGTCACCAGGAGGATCACACAGGTCTTCCATCATTCTTCAGAAGTAGTTACACATGGTTCAACAGCATGGGCGCACTTATCTAGGGTGAGGGAGCAACCCCTGAGGAGGTTAAGTAGATCGAATTGTCCTATTCGGGAGGAGTTAAGATATTCCCCTCTAACCCAGTTGAGAGTAATTAAAGGTGCATATTTTTCCTGGTTCCTCGTTAGATTCTGATGAAGGAATCATCTGGGGTGCATTTTCTAGACTTGGAAGTGCGACACTTTTGGCGGACACATTTGGGGTTCCTAAGCGAGCATCAGATCAGATTCAGGGAAACCCTTCCAAACCATTTCCCAGTAGACCAAGGTGATCATTTTGAGATACATCTCAGCCAATTCCGATGGTGGAATCACTAGGTCTCATTTTTCCAGAGAGAGAGGGGCGCATTCCCCCCAGGGGGATCCATTCGAGGTCCAGACCCACCAGCAGAGGGGATGATCAGTTACTAGGCCTGAGAGCTAGAGCATGGTATACCAATTGGGATGGTTTCCAAGCCATTCCGAGAGGTATAGCCGCCAAGGCGAACTTTCCATACTTCTAGTAGTTATTGTATGCGTTGCCATAGTTCCAGCTCATCCATTGATCTTGTAGTGCTCATCTATCATCTGGTATTATCATTTAGTTTTCATATTGTATTCCGGCTAAGATCCTTTTTGTCTTTTGATCTAGCCGAGTGATTCATTTTATTTAGCCGTATTCAGCCTTTGTACTCTGCAGAGATATCATAATATAAACTTTACAATCCTTTGTCACATTTGTTATTTGTATGATCATTTATATGATGTAAACAATTTATCCAACACACACATTAGCAACATTTCCTAGACTAGCCAAGTTAGGAACATTACAACGTAGAATTCCAAAGATAAATCATACACCTTTAGAAACAAGTTGTTGAAATATATGATTCATTTTTTAATCTAGTTGTCTCCAATAAGACCCTGCAGTCAAGATGGTTTAGCTTTCTAGTAAACTCATAATTAATGAAGAAAAAAAATATACCACAAGTATAGAGCAGATCTTATATGAGAAGTTCCCCTTCTTTTCTCCTCTTTTGTCTCTTCAAATGATTGAGATTTTATTCTTTTCTCAATAAGTTATGGTAGTTCAACTACCTTTCTTTTGTTAAGATTAATTACCTTAACTAATTAATTGAGACAAATATATAATAATATATATAGATAAGTGTCTATTTAAATAATAACTAAATAGGTGGGACCCGTTGTCACTCCCATACTCATATTAATAGTCAAATATTTTAATATCAAGAAAATAAAACATGACTATATCCAAAAATAGCATTATATCCATGATGTCCAAAATTCTGTCTAAATTGGTATTTGTTGTCCAAAATGATGTCATATCAAATAAAAATATTTTCCTTAAAAGAAAATAACATTAACGACATTAAAAACCATATTTTCTATGAGAGGTGGTTTGCCTCTTTTCACTACTTCTCTCTTTTGATCTTCCTTTTGTTTTTCCTTCTGTAGCAGCTTTAGATTGATTGGAACCTTGAGGATGGATTTTTCTGATGACATGGGAGAAATTATCCTTGAGGTGGAGATGGGAGGACATTGATTCAAATGAATTTTCAGAAGAGTTGGGGGAATTGGACACTTCTTTCCCTTTGACAATCTTTGGTCTAGGCATAGTGGTTTTAAGCATTTTGCTTACATGTGAAGATTGGGCTAGTGAAACAATGCGATCAACTTGTACATTTGGATTAAATGGTGGTGGAGGAGGAGCAAATGGAAATGATATTGTAGGCCACCCATTATGATGTGCAACAGGTTGGTGGACGATCTCTTTCCAGCCATCATTGGAAGGTAGTTTTGGATGCATAGAAACATGAGGGGGAACATGGATACCAGAGAAATTTTGGTGTGGCTGGGAAGGAGGTTTCTCAGGCCTAGGTTGAAAAATTCCTTGGCCAACTAGATTAAAAAAACCATGTTGGAAATGTTGATTTAGTTATTGTGGATCAAGATCAAAATGTATCGAGAATCGTTTCCTTCTATGGCCTCTTTGCCAATTATTTCCTCTACCTATGTTTTCACCTCTGTCATTTCTACCCCTACTAAAAGAACTCATCCTGAAGCAATATTTCATTGAGAATATGAAAACATTTAACAATCCATTCACTAATAATCTACCTAAATAAAATCAGGATGTTGGCTCTATAATTCACAACAGAAGAATATGTAATCCATCCATACAACTCACCACATATCGAATTCAATAATCTATTTCAATTGAACAAAGAATGATAGGGTCATTGGGAAAATGGGAGGCTTTGTAATGAATGAAAAATGGTAGTATGGATGGGAACCAACAAATGAATATTGTTCAAGAAAAATGCAGGGCCTTTTTCCTCTAACAATGATGTCTCCATATCAAAATTTCCAACTCAAATCATCACTCAATCCTTTTTAATCCTTCCTCCTTAAAAATTAAATTCAATATAACATAACAAGGGATGAATTAAATGATATTGGGAAGGTGATGTGCATATAATGAGCGAAAAATGAGACAATGGATGGGAATGAGATGATTTTTGTTATGTTACATGAAATAACATTCATTAATATTAAAATCATTATTAACATCATTTTCCCAAAAACATTTGGATATTCGTTGTTTATCATGCCAATTATTTCCATGCTAAAATGATAAAATCCCCAACTACCAAATTTTGTTTGTGCCATATCCATTTTCTTTAAAACTTCAATATACAGGGTTTGCAACTTTTAATGTGCCCAAACTCAAAGAAAATTCTACAATTGTGAAACTTCCATAAGTTTAATTAATTTAAAACATACATGCCTTTTAAAATGATAAAGCATTATGTCCCCGAGGTGTAGGACAGTCGGTGACGGAGTGTGTTGTTAATCCACTCCGTGATGTTAAAGTCACCGGTTCGAAACCTGCGGGGACAAAAAATACAACCATGTTAAGGGTTGGTGTGGCTCAGGCTAGGTGCGATCCCCGGGTGATTTTGACGGCTTAGATGCCCCTGAGTCGTGGTTTCTCAAGCCACAGGTTAATCGCGTAGCCAACAAGTCTCGCACAAATTAACAAAAAAAAATAAAAAATGATAAAGCATTATGTAGGAGACTATCAACAAAACATTTTTGGCTCGGCTATAATCATAACCAGAATATCTAAAGTCAGCATGAGAGGATGAGAAAGGAACCATTAAGATCCTTTAACTGTGGTTATAAAAATCTCTCTATAACCCCCAAAATAATTGTTGTGAAATCAAACTGGGTTCAAAACCACAATGTGAGTATTTCAACCACTGTTTTATCAAACAAACATTAAATTTAAAATTCAATCGAGTCCCCTCATGGATGGATAACAAAGTAAGCCACTATCTTTTTGTGTCTATTAATTAATTTTTTGGTAGTTGAATCAGGGTTCAAATTCATTACTCGGCCCATTTGTATTGAATGGGGGAACACGTCCTAGAGCCGAAATAATGGGTGTGAGGTTTGAATTATGGAACCTAAAATGAAGACAACGAATAGAAATAACAATCACTTTCCATAACAGTCTCTTTTCTTAAGAATATAAGCTCTGCAAAATTCCAAAATGGAAGAAAAATACAATGCACGGGCCTTCACACTTATCCATAACTTTACAAACAGTCATAACAATAATATGAAAGAACCACAAATCCTTTAATGTCTAGGCATGATTGGTAAGGGTAATATATTTGTTACAAAACCATGAATGCTTTTTTTTCTTTTTATAGAGACAACCATTAAAAATTGAATATGGGAGAAAACGAGTACATTCACCCACAAAACCTTTTCCAATAGAAACATCATAGTAATTCCAACGTTGCTACATATGCATCACAAACATATATTTAAAAAAATAAAATGCCGAACCATGTCCCTGCTTTGAATCTCTTAAATATCAAAAAGGAAGGAAACCCAAATCGAAATGTGTTTTTACAAGGCCAGAAGACTCACAATTTGCTCATAATACTTCATTGTAATCTCTGGAAAAAAAAACACATTCTACATGCAAAGTATAAGAGCCAACAAGATGATTTTACCCTAAGAAAAGTCGATACATTCATGAATGAAGAGTTAAAAGCCACATACTTGTAAGAAAGATGCTAAGAAATCAGATAGCATAATTACCACTTTGCAAAGTGTCGAGAACGATGGAAAATTTACTAACCAGAGAACATTAAAAATGAGTATGGACATGATGGAAAGGTGGTATCCTCGAGGTAGGATAAGAACGAAGTGCATTGAATGCATGTTGATTCCCAACGTTTTCATTGAATTCCATCAACCACTATGTGGTGGGGTGCACTTAACATATTAACATACCTTAACCATTCACCATATTAAATTTTGAACCTCAAAGGTCATGCTTCCAACATAGAAATAACACATATCTTATATACTTTGGCATATAACTCTTATACCATATGAGAACTAACATCCATGTATGCACCCAAAGTCGCACTCAAGGTTGAAACATATCAAAGTTTAGGTGTATACAGTGTAAACCAAACTGATTAATGAAATTATTGTTTCTTCATTCGAAACAAGTAGTAACATACCTAACATCCATTAATTGAAAACAGAACTAGGTTGGGGTCTTCATCCTTTTATTTTCAGACTATGAACTTCTTCCTGTAATGCAACCATGAGCATATATTGAAAATTTTAACAAGAGGAGTCACTTCTTTTCCTTATCATTGTTCAAAATAGGTCCAACCTATTTATTATTATTAAAATATATATAAGTAATAATGCATTCAAACTCATTTGTAGGAAGATATTTCATGTTGCACTTTTGGGCGTCAAAAATGTTCAATATCCAAGAAACAATGTTTCCCCAATCTTGGCTAGGATTAGCCACAAAACCACTTAGAACATTCCAACTAAATGGGAAACCAACATTCGACATTTATGATCTATCTATAGTGATTCCAAAGGTAGAAGGAGATCCAATTATGGTGTTGAAACAAAGGATTGGAACCCCATGGGATGGATATCTGTATGTGGGAATCAAAACATATGTGATGGGTGTGAGAATGCTAGGTAGAGTCATGGAAGGAAAGGCATTTACTCCCGACATCCCCCAAATGGAGACACCTAATGAAATGGGAAAGGATGGTGTTGGTCGTATGGAATTGATGGATGGAAAGGAGGACATCATAGAGGTTCCTCCTATAATACTTGTCAATGGGATTGAAGGCAACCACGCTGGTCAAAACACTTGGGCTCAACATCATGTGAGGATCAATGAAGAAATAAAAAGGCTCACTGAAGTGTCCCCTTACCTGGATGAGTACGGGGTCTCTTGGATTAGTCAAAGGAGGGTTAAAATTGGGTGGAGGAATTTCATTGATCACTTCAACTTATACTTTATCACTCTCCTGAGGTATTTTATCAAGCCATGTAGGTTCTATGTCACATATCGACCTCCATTCAAGAGGTGGTCATTCCACCACCTCTGGTGAAATTCCTCGTTGTCAACAAGACTGGTAAAGTAGTTGGCAAAACATGGTGAATAAGGTGTTTTAAAAGAAATAAAAGAAACAACCTATGTCCAAATTAGACACAAAACCAAATAGAACAACCTTAACAAATCTAGGCCATCAACAGGAAAATTGATGAATCAAGGGGCCTTCCAAAAACCAATCCTATTGATCCAGGTGGATCTCAGTGGCCATCCACCATTTCCACTTAATCAACATTTTCAAGCTCATGGTTTTGATAAAAATATGATATTCACCCTTTTTATGGGGAATGTAATGTAATTGTATCTCCATTTGTTAATTACAATTATCATGTACATTCCTACAACATTAATGTAGCATATCACATTAGAAATCAATAGTTAAGCATGCATGGGCTATAGTAGAACTGGGATGGTTGACCTCCTAGAAATTCCTACTCTTTTACATGCCTATGGAATTTTGTAAACTTTTATCTAGGTGGACATCGGTGGATGCCCACCTATTCCACTGGCTGAACATACAGTTTCCATTTTGGCAGTTTTTCGGGTTCCAAACTCATGGGGCTATTTTGAGGCCCTAAATGACATTTTTTTTACATGGAAACACCCAATAGAAACTTATTTCCATGTATTCGGACGTTTGAAATCTGTTCTCCTTGGATATACCTTTTCAACAAGGTAGCAAGTTCCCAAAACATAGATCGTATGAAAAATTTATTCATTGAGGAAGTTGATGGATCAACTACCCCCATCGGGACCCACAAACCTTTTAGCATTTCACATAACATAGATAAGGTTTTGGATGTTTAGGGTTTTATCGTTTATGCTTTATGCTTTATGTTAAAAATGTCTTGGGAGCCTCATTGTAATCATCTTCTTGTGAATGCATGTAGTCATCCCATCTCTTCTCAGAGACAAGATACCACCATTCTGGCGAGTTCATTTCACTTTGTATTTTATTTTACAGTCTCTGCATATTTTAGTCTTTAAGAAAAAGAAAAAAATTGATGTATCTATGTGTTTCTGTATTATTTCTATGTTTCATTTCATTCCCTCATAAATATGGATCAATGATATTAGAGTTGTCTGCTCTTTATTAGTTTCTTTGTGCATGTCCACAATGTGGTCAGGGTATTAGGAATTGGGACTTGAACTAGTTAAACCTTTGGAATACCATCCTCATTGACATTGATGGCTGCCCATGTTGGAGGAAAAAAAATACTAGGGATCAAGAGATCCTATTAAGTTGTTTATCATGGAAGTCCTTGCGAAATAGAGGAATGAGATGATGGATTAGTTTTCCCAAATCCTTCGGTTGTTGCCAACAACAATAGAGGAATATTCTTCAAGTGAAAACTTTGGAGGCACCAACCCCTTCAAGGTACAAGTTAATTTTGATATTCCCACATTTGAAGACCATATAGATGCAGATGCTTTGGAAAATGGATAAATCTACTACAAGGTTGTTTCTATGTCCACAATTTTTCCAATAGGGAATAGATCACATTTTTGCTCCTTAAGGTGGTCCCCCACGTTAGACATTGGTGGGAGACTTAATGTGAGAAAAAATCCTCAAAGGAGTTTGGAATATTATGGGTCGAGCCCACTTGGGACTCTTTTATGGATTCCATCAATGGATAATATTACTTTATTGGAAACTATGATGACCAGTACAAAAGATGAACCACACTCCATCAGAAGAGGGACCAGACACTAGTGGAGTTTACAAATACTTCCATACCTTGTGCAACAACATGGGTATCATAGAATCCAATAAACATGTAGTTATAAAATATTGTGGGGCACTACACAGGTACATCCTAATAGAAATGGATTTTGTGGACATCTCGTCATTGGGAGACGATTATTGATATGTTGTCAAGATCAAAAAAAAAATTAACCAGAGGAATAAGAGGGAGTTTGGATCTCTGAATGCATCATAGAAAAATATAGGGAAAGGAATCCCTAACACAGAGAACAAAGGAAAAATAAATGATGTACAACCCTAGGATAACCATTTTAATCCACAAACAAAGTAGGGTAATGGGAAGATGAAGAAAAACAATGGGAAGTGGTGCAAATTTCATAAAATCCCTTGGAAAAACATAGATGAATATCACTTGAAGAAGTAATTGGTGCCCAAGATGAAATCATCATAGTTAGATCGAGGCTTTGACCTTGATTTATATATATATAAGTATAAGAATATAATTGTTGCAGAACCTAATGCCACAGTTGCTACCACCAAGATCCAGCTAAATGAACCAGAAGAGATGGAGGAATGTGAGCACCTTTTTCACTCATAGATGTGGGTGAAGGGTGATCTACTACATTTCATTTTTTATAGTGGAAGCCAAAAGAACCTCATCTTAGTAGAGGTCATGAAGTAGTTGGATCTGATGAAAAAACCACATCCACATATCTACAACATCAGGTAGCTTAGCCAAGGATGAGATATATCCATCAGCCAACAATTTCACCTTCCTTGTGGCATCAAACCCTTCAAGAATGAGTTATTGTGTGATGTTTCACCACTTGAACTTTGTGATGTTATTTTAGGCCAACCATATATGTGGAAATTTTGTGTTGTATATGAGTCTAGACCTCATAGTTTCATTTTTATTGTGAGAAAACAATTGTACAGAATCCCATAGGTAGCTCCACCTACTGCAATTTATTTGGTCTTATCTAAATAGTGCTAGAAGGTCATCTCCTAGACTAGGACGTTTGTCCTCTTTATGATTCTATCTCAAAGTGAATGGAAGTTTGCAGCCACATCCATGGCCTCTGTAAATGGATCCTCTACGTAGCATAAGCAAGTGGACAAGGTTGTGAAATACTTTTGGGACACATTCACCTCACCTATTGGGGTGCATCTACACTGTCAAGTCAAGCATTCAGTTGAGCTAACTTCTATACCTCATTTTCAAAATGGGCTAGTGTATCAACACTCTCTCCTATAAAATGAGGAAATAAATCTCTAAATCCAAGAGATAATCCAAAAGGGGAACATTCAACCAAGATTCTAACCCTATATATTCCCAATCGTGCTCATACATAAGAAAGATAGAACTTGGCTACTTTGTATTGATTACAAAGATTTGAACAAAATCATAGTCAAGAATAGTTAGCCAATTCCATGAATTGATAACCTTCTTGACCTAATCAATGGGTCCAAGTATTTTATTAATATTTATCTGAAGTTTAGCTACCACCAAGTTCCCATAGAATATACTCATGTATGGAAGACCGCTTTCGAGTCTAAAGAAGGTATTTTCAAGTGGTTGGTCATGCCCTTTGTCTTAATGAATGTCCCAAACACCTTCATGAGGTTGATATAAGACATATTATGGCCCTTCACTAATTCATTTGTGGTTTTATATATGAATGACATCCTTGTCTTCGACAAGAGTTGGGAATAACACTTGTGTCACATTCAATAGGTACTGCACACTCTGTGACAACACAAGTTATATGCTAACTTAGATAAATGCTCCTTCAGCATGAACAAGGCCCAATACCTCTGATAAATTGTAGATGAGAATGGTTTGGATGTCGATGTAGCCAATATCCTAGTCATTTGTGACTATCCAGCCCCAAGAACACTCAGTGAGCTTTGGAGCTTCTTAGGCCTCACCAACTTCTGTCGAATATTTGTATTGGGGTTCTCCCATATTGCATGGGCTCTTAGCCAAGTGACCAAGGGTGGTTCCAAAGACAAATTTTTGTGGGGAAAATAATAACATAGATATTTTGATGATATCAAACATCACTTATGCTTATCCCTGGTGCTTTCCTTACCCGATATGCAACAACCATTTGATATTGAGACCAATGCTTCAGATTATGTTGTTGGTGTCGTTCTCACTCATCATGATCATATAGTGGCCTATCATAGTGATACACTCTCATATTTCATCCATAAGTACCCAACCTATGACAAAGAAATGCATTCCATCATACAATCCTTCTGCCAATGGAAGCATTCTATTATAGGTAAGGACACAATCATCCATCTAGATCATAGGCCTCTACAATTCATGTAGACACAAGGAATTTTGCAGGACCACTTCCATCAAAAGTGGTCCACATACTTACAAAAATTTCACCTCAACATGAAGTATAAGAAAGGGAGCACCAATAACATCACTGACTACCTTAGTCGACGTCTAGTTGCAACGCTAGCCATGGTGCTCGACTCTTATGAGCATGAAACCTCTTGGTGGTCCAACTCTATGACAACGATCGTGACTTTGCTACAAACTACAAGATGTTGGAAATAGGAATGACCATTGTCTACTTCCATATTTAGGATGAAATAATATGCATTCCTTCAAGAGAGTGTGCGAACATGATTTGGGAATCCTACTATTGTAGGGTGGCAAGACACTTTAGCATGGAGAAGATAGTTGAATTACTACAGAATTATTTTTATTAGATGAAGCTTCGACAAGATGTTACTAAGTATATCATATTGTTCACTACATGTTCCATTTACAAGCCA
The DNA here is from genome assembly GCA_000966675.3 of Picea glauca. Lineage (NCBI taxonomy): Eukaryota > Viridiplantae > Streptophyta > Pinopsida > Pinales > Pinaceae > Picea > Picea glauca. The sequence goes on along the minus strand of JZKD02S2029551.1, from coordinate 148,983 downwards.
TCCATTAAAAAACAAGGACCATAAACCCCTCTTTCTACTCCCGACGAGCCCCGAGAATCTATCTCAATGGACTACATGTCATGTCTCCCCTCCCCCAAGCATGGAAATGTATGTGTGTTCATGGTTATTGATCGTGTTAAGCCCTAAATAGTGGCTCATTACCCCTTAATTGGGGCATATTACATTAGTAATGTTATTTTATTTATGTCGGCTTGAGTCCATTAGTTGTAATTGTACCTCCTAGACTCCTATATATACCAAGGAGACATTTTCATTCAGAATCATCTTGTACTTGAACATTTATGTGGTGTATAAGGAGATTTCCCCCTCAAAGAGGATTATTATCTGAAATTATACTTTTTTCAAGGCATTGAGTACTCATTATGATGTTTTTATATGCTATATTGATATTTGATTCTTAACATATGGTATCAGAGCTGAAGGTCTTGGGGTTTCGCTGCTACATCTGAGACACCTTGGAATTTTTGCTATAACTTGTTTTATACAATGTTTCAGAAGGAACAACTTGGAGGATATTTAGGAGATGGATCAAGGTACGTTGGCTTATAATTTCATCTTCTAATCCCTTACAATTTCAGAGATACGACCTGCGTAATATAGGGTTCTGGAATCATATGAAATTGAGTCATTGTGGAATTTTCAATATAATTTTTTTTATGTAATTTTTCAAACCATGAAATCCGAAGGCTATTCACAGAAATTAGTAAGGTATCTGTGGTACAAAATTCATATTCTGGGTCATATTACATTTGTATATACACCATGTGGAAAATAGGGTATCTGACTAGTCCTATTTACTAGTATCAAGTAGGTGTTACAGGTAAAAAAATCATAACTTATTCCTATAGTATCAAAATTGAGTGAGACTAGTTGCATTGGATAGTGGAAAGTCTGTAGTATTTATGGTACGATTTTCATAATTTATATAAATTATTTTATGCGGGGCATGCTATACAAGTGAGATCTTCTAGAAAGGCCAAAAGTCATCAAGTTGTGGGGAAGTTACCATAAATTCCACTTGGCACATCCAATTTTGATCAGACCTGTGGAATTGCAAAGAAGAAATATTAGAGAACTACAAAAAACAAAGTTTCATACCTAGAAGGGCCGAAACTTTAGAGATACAACAGAAGAAATATTGTCTAGTAGAACCACCTCAAAATCAAGGTTCAAAAGTGATACTTGGCCAACATGCCACCCAAAAAGGGAACTTATACACCAAATAATCCTCCAGACAGTCCTACTTGGACTCTTTATGAAGGTGAAGTAATGCGTAGGGACATAAATGAATTAAAAAAGAAGACAATGACAAAATATGAACTAAAAGGGATGATGGATTCAACTGAAGCTAAATTGTTGACAATAATGGATACTAAGATGGATGGTTTAAAAAGGGAGATCATGGAAGGATTGAAAAATTTCCTAATAGGGAGGACATCTAAAAGTGAAAATGTATCCCATGAAATTCATGATGAGGACACAAGGAAGATGAATCAAGAATGGAGAAACTCCAACTTTGGGTTGAAGACCAACCACGTTCCTAAGATCTATATGAGGAATTTTTATTTCAAGGACCCAATCACATGGATACTTCAAATGGATAAATTCTTTGATGTACATAATGTTCCACATACACAAAAGGTACGAATTTCTTCTTTATATTTAGAACCCAATCAATTTGTATGGTATCAATGGTTTTGTTCTCGCAAATCACTCATCACTTGGAAAATTTTCACAGAAGAAATGATAGCACACTATGAGGATACAAGGAACAATACCTTCTTTAAACAATTGATAAATCTCAAGCAAAAGGGTTCAATTATAGAGCACATTGAGAACTTCCAAAGATTGAATATAAATGTAACAGATATTCCAGATGAGCACTTGATTTATGTATTCATAGAAACTTTAAAGAATAAAATTCAAAATGGGGTTCATCTTTGGGAACCCAAATCATTGGAGAATTCATTTAGGGTGGCAAGAAATGTTGAAAGTAAAAATATGGCTATGGCTACTAGAAGGACCAATCCTAACATCTATAGAGAGAATAATT
>JZKD02S2029551.1:131824-146859 GCA_000966675.3 Picea glauca | reverse complement strand
AAGAACAAGAACCATCTCAATATGAAAACGTAGAAGCAATTTCATCTGAAGAGTTGACTCCCACGATATCGTGTAATGCATTGGTTGGAATTAACACTCCTCAAACCCTCAAGATCGAAGAATATATAAAAAATAAAAAGGTAATAGTCCTAATTGATTCTGGTAGTACTCATAATTTCATTCACTATAAATTAGCCAAAGCTCTCAGTTGCTTTGTATATCCAGTGCTAGAGTTTCAAGTAATGATTACAGATGGAGGAACTATCAATTGCTCAGGAAAATGAAATAAGATCAATCTTACTATGGGGGAATATGTAATGAATAGTCCAATGATTTATATACCCATGGGTGGTGCTGATGTTGTACTGGGAATCCTATGGTTACAATCATTAAGAACAATGGATTTTAATTTTCAAGAAATTTTCATGAAATTTTCATTGGAAGGAAAATAAATTGAGTTAAGAGGTATCACAGGGAAACCCAGTAAGGTGATAATCTCCAATGGCATGAAAACATTATTGAAAATGGGTCATCAAGGTGTTATTACACAACTATGCTCACTAGATGTTCAAACATCTAAGCCATACATTCCTCTAGATCTACAATGGATCATTGATAAGCATTCCAAAGTATTTGAAGATATTTCCAAAGGTCTTCCACCCACTCAAAATCATGATCATGATATTCACCTAATTCTTGGGAGTGTTCCTCCTAGCATCAGGCCGTATAGATACCCTTATGCCCAGAAGAGTGAAATTGAGTGCATGGTTGAATAAATCTTAGAGGTCGACATTATTAGACCTAGCCAAAGTTCTTACTCTGCACCGATGGTAATGGTATTCAAGAAATATGGCTCATGGCATATGTGTCCAGATTATAGAGAGCTCAACACGATCACTACTAAAGATAAGTTTCCCATTCCCTTCATTGATGAATTGTTAAATGAACTACATGGAGAAATCTATTTCACAAAGTTGGATCTTCGTTCAAGGTATCATCAGATTATAATGAAGGAAGAAGATATCCCAAAAACAACATTTTGAACTAATGAAGGCCATTATGAATTTTTGGTCATGCCTTTTGGCCTTACAAATGCACCTTCTACATTCCAAGAGTTAATGAATTCCATTTTCAAGCCCTTCCTTCGAAAATTTGTGTTAGTATTTTTTGATGATATACTAATCCATAGCAAGTCTTGGGAGGATCATGTGCGACATGTTGACAAGGTGCTACAACTACTAAAGGACCAAAAACTATATGCCAAACCATCCAAATGTTTCTTTGGGGTGAAGGAGGAAGAGTATTTGGGTCATATTGTATCTCATGAAGGTGTCAAGGAAGACCCTAAAAATATTAAGGCCATGATGGACTAGCCGATTCCCAAAACATTAATAAATCTTAGAGGATTTTTGGGTTTGATAGGTTACTACCGCAAGTTTGTTTGGCACTATGGAAGAATAACAACACCTTTAATGGCAATAAATAAGAAGGATGCATTTTTGTGGACTACAGAGGAAACTAAATCTTTTGAACAACTTAAAGAGGTGATGTGTGTTGTTCCTAAGGTCTTCACCTGACTGCTAAAGGGAAAAGCGAGGCCACCTATCAGTTTAGAATGATTGCTTCTTTTAACTTTTCGTTGGTTGGTCAGAGGGTTATTCTATCAAGACAAAGGCAAGGTTGGGTTGGAAGAATGATATGGATGAGGGCCCTCCTTGGATGATGGTACACTAATGACAGATCAGTGAAATAATAGAAAACAAAGAGAAACAACAAACTACTCAATGAATAATCTGCTACAAGAAGTTCAATACTTAAAATATTTTTCAAGACATCAAACATGTATCAAAACACAATAACTCCCATAGGTTGCAGAAAAAAAATCTTCACCAAAGAATTAGTTGTTTGATAGGTTGCATATCAGTAAAAATAAGTCATACAATAGCTGAAAGGAAATGAAATGTACGTTGCACAAATAAAACACTGTATTCAAGATAAGAATGAAAAAACATGAAGAGTTGAACAAAACACTGTCATCAAAAGTATGTTCACTAGGTAGAGAGCTTTAATCCATGCATAAAATAGGTCCAACCAGTCTGTTGTATTTCTATTCTTTGCTTATCCGACCTTTACAATATCCAAAAACTAACTATTTAAAAGAGTTGCAAAGGCTCTCGTTGTTAGGGGACTGAGACCTAAATTTACGGAACTGTTCATAAATAAAATAATTAACTTCACTAAGACACTGGACTTAATCAGCAAGATTGGTTCTTATCACACATAGAATACCACTCTTGCATCTAATCTAGGAAAATGTTGGACTTAATCAAATAAAACTACTACTGTCTCTGTGACAGAACTGATGCATGTGCTGGAGGAAATGAGGGGCCGAAAATAGGTCTCAGAGTGACAGAGCAGAGCTCTGTGTTGAACGATGGCGTGTCTGTGAGAGGTTGGAGGCCACTAGAGATAACCAACTACATGAGTAGAGTTTGTTGAAGTGCTTATGGAACTAATTTGTGTCGAACTATGACTAAGACTTAACTCTCTGTCTATGCCTGAGATTTTGGAAGCCAAACGCACTTTGTATTGACACTGTTAGCTGCCATATGTACCTATGGAATAGATTCATTGGAATGGTTATCAGCCCATCGGGCATGAGGGTAGATGTTGAGGCGAGAATCCAATCGGGAGACAGGATGAATGGACGTGAGGGTAGATGACATGTGAAGACAGATGGCATAATTAGAGGAGGTGTGAGTAGGTCAGGAAGTGAGTTGAGAACAGGTTCTGAAAGGTGAGAGGAGGTGGTATTAATAAACAACCCAGGAGGAACTCGGAGGGGGGGGTAGGAGGTAACAAGATTAGAGAGGGGGTGGGTCCAAGTTCTCGAGGAGACACCACATTAGGTAGATCCTGTGGTGGGAAAAATACTTACTCGGACCCCCCCACTATTAAAGGTAGAATGGTCGGGGGGGTCCGAGTTACGATAAGGACCATTGATATAGAGAGGTGGGCCACCACCGATGGAGATCAACATGGGGGTTAACGAAGGACAAGTGTCGGGTGGTGAGAGGAGAGAGAGTAGTGAGTGGATGAGTGGAGGTGACATGGAGGTGACGCGGTGATCTGATGTCATTCAAGCACATGATTGCGGGAGTTGTTGAGGGTGGTTTGGATTCAGACTGCCTTTGGGCCCGCAATCCACTACAAGATGCCACATACCCTTCTAAAAATACCATAGTTCCAATTGTAGGACCGGTTAGGAAAATTAATGCTCGAGCAGTTTGCGTCCCTGCAATTAAATATAGATGTCAATTTGATTACAATTCGAGATCTAGGTAAAATTTACCTGCTGCGAGGATCGACGGTTCCCATTGACCTCAAATCAATGGTTCAAATTCACTTCGGACATTCATGCTTCGGGTGTTTTGAATATGAAACATGAAACATCTCCCGGAGGAAAAAAAACTCTGAAGTGAGTGATCTGTCGCCATGTTCCATGATGGATGAACGATATAGATTATCTTCGGAAATCCAGGCTTCGGGAGTTTCAAATGTGAAGCGTGAAGATATCCCAGAGGAAAACTCCCTAAGTGGATGATCTGATTCCACGTGTCTCCGTTGATGGATGGTCCTGATTTGTTCCGGGTTTTCGACACTTCGGGCTTCGGGAGATTCAAATGTTTGTTCTTGGAAAAATCCCGAAGTGAAAATCGCTGAAGTAAATGATCTTTCATCGCATGTCATGATCGATGAATGGTCCAAATTTGATTCAGGACTTTGTGATTTAATCTCTTCAACACTTCGGCTCTCCGAGACTATGACGTGTGTCCTAATAGATGTTCGACCCGGATTCTCTTCGGGTCTTCGGGAATTCAGGCTTCGGGTCTTCAAGAATTTGTAGATGTGAATTATGTCAATCTCCTGAAGGAAAATCACCAAAGTGATTAGCCAATGCTTATCACTAATTAACCCGAGCTTAATTCATGTTAAATACTTCAGGGGTTTCGGACTTCTGATGACTCTTAGTGTTAAACTCCACATAATTTTGCACCCCCACATGGATGACAGTCGTTGATATGATTTTCTTGGTGGATCTTTACCGTTGAAAATTTCCCTGTTCATTTTGGTAATCCTGGCCCAAAAATGACCATTCTGAATGGCTGCGTTTGTCCACGGGCATTTCCTACGTATATAAAAATCCTTGGTCAACCTGTGGTGAGATGGATCAATGCAAAATATGATGACAAGTAATTTGAACCAAATCCAACATATATTTCATCCTTTCAAGAAAAATAGAACATAAACATGCAAAGACTCAAAATAGGAAAAAAAATATGAATAAGAACCAAGTCACTCAGTAATGGGAAGATGACTTAACCAACCAAAAGAGTAAAATTTGATGAAAGCATAGGGAAAAAGAGAAGAGAGGCAGGGGATGCAGACCTAGGTTACAACATTGGCTCCAATTGGGGATAGCTTGTCCCTGTGAGGAGATAAGAACTGTAGATCGGTGCCTTGAGATTAGATAACTTCTCTTACCTTTCATCACTTACCCTCGTTTCTTTCTGTCAGCCCTGCGTATCTGTTACTGTCCCTCAACCATGCATTTTATTGAATTAAAAACTGAAACTACACCCTAGTGACTTTTTGGGCTATGGAGTCTTTATTCAAACACAACTAACTAATCAAAATCAACAATAAAGGAAAGCGTCTATGGTACAAGAAGGACCTTCCCCCATCCTCAAACAAAATAGTGTTTCAGGAAGCGCCCATTTACTGGGCCTCCAAAGATCTTTGTATCATCTAGATTATGCAGGATGAATGATTGTTGTCTAGAACTTCAATCACCTTAAAAGGGTTAAACTAGAGGTTGTCAAATTTACTGTTTTTGGACTTGTCATCCCTTCTGGCATCCCACCTCAAAACTAGGTCACCTTCCTAAACAAATCTCCTTCTTGGTTTTGTTATCAAAGTTCGATTTGATCTTGCTCTGGTATGCCTTTGTTCTCTGATCAAGTGCCTCTCTTCTCTGTTGAACTTCTATAATATGGAAGATCCTATGTTGGATGTCATTGGGCTCCTTAATATCCTCCTGCAAGAACTTTAGGACTGGTATACCGAGCTGAGTAGGAAAAAAAACGTCTATGCCATAAACAAGATGGAATGGTGTGGTTTCTAGAGACTTCTTAGTGTTGATTTTGTCATCCCATAAGGCACATTTGAGTTTAGAGTCCCGTGATTTCTTTCTTTCAGTTAACAACTTTTTAATGATCTTGATGAGAGTCTTGTTTGATGATTATGCCAAGTCATTTCCTTGAGGGTAATAGGTTGTGGAATGTGTTAAGGAAATGTTGTGACTACCACATAAGTCAATCATGGATTTGGACTTCAATTCTTGGGCATTGTCTATTACAATCTTACTGGGGCAACCAAATCTGGCAAAATATTAGTTTCTAGAAAATTCATGATTACCTTCTCAATGGAATTCCTGGTGGGCACAACCTTAATCCATTTGGTGAAGTAGTCGGTGGCAGTGAGGATCCACTTTTTTTTTCCTCTAGAGGGTGGATTTATTTCTCCTATGAAGTCTAACCCCCATTGATGAAACAGACTACTAGCGTTCATAGGTTTCTGGGTAAATGATAGTAACTTATGTTTCCCTGCAAACATCTGACATTCATTGCAGGCTCTAACAGTGACAAAAACATAAGGTAAAAGGGTGGGCCAGTAGTATCCTGCCCTCAGGATCTTAAGCATTGTGGCCTTCCAATGCTGGTTCCCTCCACATACTCCTCTATTCATTTCTGTTGTGACTTGTTTAGCTTTATCTCCATCAGGTCATTTTAACAAAATTCCAGCAGGATCCCTCCAATACAAGCTCTGGTTTGAAATGCATAATTTGATGACTTTAAAATTGAGAGACCTCACCTTTGTCTTCTTCACATTTGGTGGAAATTAAAAATGTTTTAGAAAATAGATGATGTTTTTATACCAAGGTGAAGAGGAATATTTTTCAAATACCTGCAAGTTGTCTTGTCCAGGCTATATGATGGGTGCATCTATTTAGGTGAATATTTGATGCAACTCTAGCACCTTGTAGTTTGATTTTGATATAAATTTGTCCAGTCATTGCCCCTTGATCAACTTGGTGGGATTTATGTGCAAATCATACTCCAACAGCTTGACAATCCATTTTCATCTCTTCCCCTCACTATCTAGCTAGACCAGAATCTCTTTGACACTACTGCTAGGAAAAAAGGCCATTATGCTAGACTATAACACGTAAACCCTGAAGGCCTTGAGTGATTTGACCAGTGCATAAGCCTTCTTATCTAATATATCATACTTGAGATCATCATCTCGGAGGGCTCTACTGAAAAAGGATATTGTTTTCTCATGCCCTTCCTCATTTTTCTGCAACATTACAACAACAATTGTTTCCTCTGAGGCAAAGGAAAAGATGAAGAAATATTTGGTATAGTCAGGGCTGGCCAATACAGGTGCTTCGACTAAAGCTTGCTTGATTTTTTGGAAAGATGATTTTTCCTCCGAGGACCATTTTATCACAACATATTTCTTCAACATGTTAGTAATAGGCTTCAGAATTTAAACAAAATTTGGCACAAAACGTCCGAGGAAGTTTATCTTACAATAAAACACTGGACAACCTTTTTGTTTCTGGGGATATCGATTTGTTGAATGGAACAAACCCTACTTGGATCAATTTGTATGCCTCCCGCTGATATGATATGGCCTAGAAGCTTTCCTTCTGGCATGGCAAAGTGAGACTTACTAGGATTGAGAAATATCCCATACCTCCTATATTTCTTGAAAACCTACTCCAAATGCTGCAAATGTTCCTCATCAGACTTGGAGAAAATGGTAATGTCATCTAGGTATATGACCATAAATGTATCTTTCTCCCCCACAAAATCTATGTCCATAGCCCTCTGAAAAGTGGCCCCTGCGTTCATGAGCCCAAAGGGAATTTTCTCATACATGAATGTTCCCCATGGGGTGGTGAATGTTGTCTTTTCTTTGTCTTCCTCACAAACTGCTATTTGGTTATAACCAAAGTATCCATTCGACAAGGAAATCCAGTGTGCACCTACCACCCTCTGTAAAATATGATCCATCTTGGGGAGGGGGTAGTTATCCTTCAAAGAACACTTGTTGAGATTTATGAAATCAACACATAAGCGTATCTCACCACTTTTCTTCCGTACAGGCACTAAGTTGGCCACCCAGTTTGAATACCTCAATGGTACAATAATCTTGGCATCCAACATCCTTTTTATCTCTCTCTCAATTATAGACATTAACATGGGATTAAATTGTCTAATCTTCTATCTGAATGGATTGGAGCCAATTTTTAGAGGGATCTTGTGCTGGATGATGTCAGTATCAAATGTCTTCAAATCTTCATAGGACCATGCAAAAGTATCAGCAAAATTTTTAATGAGACTGACATAACTGTGTTTTTGTTCTACAGCTAATTCTTTGGACAACTTGATGATCTTGGGATTCTCAGTGGTCCCAATATTTCACTCTATAACCTCCTCTTCTTGATTCTTCATGGAAGTTCCTTTGCAAACATCATTGTTGTCAAACAATCTTTCCAATGGCACTAGTCCTCTCAGAATGTGATTTGTTTTCATCTCCACAATATCATGACCAACCACTGTCTTCAGAAGATGAGAAAATTGTTGATCTTCTAATTTCCCATTTTCATCTTCTTGACTTTCTTGATCAATTGAGATATTGGAGAATTCATCAATGATGTGTATAAATTTTCTGCAGCTCTAAATCATCACTAAAGACTTGCCAGTGATTTATGTTGTTTGGTATGGTTGTTCTATGTTTTATTTCCACTTGATATTTAATATTTGGGCCAATGGGAGGCCTGAACGTGATGGAAACTAAGGTTATAGAATCAACCTTCTGATTTTGTTCTCTAGGAATGAAAGAAATGTTAAATTCTAGAAAGAAATTATCGATCGAATCCCATACCTCATTCTTGTACTGCTTGAGCCTTTGTTGCTTAGTTTGAAAGATATTCCTCACTTGATTGATGAAGAACTTAGAATCACCAAAAAATGCCAAACAATCAATGGCCATGTCTTTGGCAGCCCTCAATCCCAATACCAGAGCTTCAGATTCAGCTATATTGTTAGTAGTCTCAAACTCCATCTTATAAGAGAGGGTTATTACTTCTCCTGAAGGGGAAATGAGGAGAATACCTGCACCAGATGCTTGTTTTGATGAAGAGCCATCGAAATACATCTTACACACCTTGTTTTGTTGACTAGTCATCAACTTCTCTCTGCATTGGCTAACTGATGTTTCAGGTTCATCATCATTTACATGATAAAAAGAAGAACCCATCCCATCCTCAACAACATAAATGGGGTGATTTCTTGGGTTCTGATGATCACTGACTATGTAGGCTAACCTTACCTCTCTGTATAGCCTCCTGTGCTCACCAACAAACACATGAATGGTGGCATATGTGAGGTCCATTTGCAATGATCCTCCAACCTTCTTAGCCTGAGTTCTGGATAAGAGCATGGAAAAATTTGGGGGAATGTCAACCACCACAATGTCCATCACTACACTCTTCATGGGTAATTTTTCTAGAGAAACCACCATATCCTTTATGAAGCCTAGTCATTTTAATTTCTTAGAATCAAAAGAATACAGGTCTTGGTAAGGCTTGGTAATCTCCAGACCTAGTTCTTCCATAACAACTTTGGGCATGACATTGTGAGAGGCTCCTGAGTCCATAAGACATTTGTGCAGGATCTTATCATGGACATTCAGAGATATATAGAAAGGAGGAAAAGCATCAGAGCCATCCTCAATGTGTAGACCCACAATATTAGATGGGTTTTCATCCTGTAGACTAATGACTTTGAAAGATACACTAGAAGGAGTTGGTTGCAGAACTTTCATGATGGATTTCTTGAAAGGTTTGTTTTTAACAATTCTATCAAAGGGGCAGGAATCTTGATTTTTCTTAGCTCATGTTCCAGGCTGAAAGAGTTTGGTGTCTTATCAGATTCCTTTGTTTAAGGGGAAAGAGGTTTTGATAGCGGAGATGACTGAGTTTTAGATGGCATACCTTTATTTGGATTTGGCTTGGGAGGAGCTTCTGCTTGTTTGCTTTGATCAGAGGTAGTGCCTTTGGAAGCTCCATTTCTCATCCTCAAAACATATTTCTTCTTGGGTTGACCTTGAATAACTCCCTCCTCCTCTATCTGATCATCAAATTGATTTGACAACTGAGCTACCTAACATTCTTTTCATGCTAAATGACTGGTATAATAATCTGTCTCATTGAAAAGCGCAACAATATCATCCACAAAAATCATTGTACGCATCTATCTTTTCAATTTGATTGTTTTGGAAAGGGGGAACTACCCTTTGATCATCAACATTTATCTTTTCTATCCGCATTACTTGAGGAGCATCATTAGGCCTTCTGAATTGGTTCCGATTTCTATTACCAGCCCCTTGAAAAGTTTTGTTTGGTTGTTTGGATTCCCATTTTAGCTTAGCTATCTCAGAATTCATATCCTTCAAAGTCTTGGTCATATCCTCAATTTTGGGATCATATGTAGTTGGGTTAGAGGAGGGAGGGGCATCCTCTCTCTTTTTTTCCTTCTCTTTATCAGACCTAGTCTTCAATCTATCTGATGCCAAAATATTAGATTCAACCTCAATGGTTTCTTCTTGCATGGAAAGCAGTTTGGTTGACCTTGTCTCTCTCTCAGGAGGAGGGATAATTTTGCATCAATTGCATTAGAATAAGTGATCTTGGTGGAGGCCTCAATTGGTTTGATTTCATCTGGGATTCTACCATATATTTTATTGAATATCTTGGTGAAGCCTGAAATACATTCACCATTCCTTCTCTTTAGAGCCCCAAATTAAGTGATGTAATAGAGATAATCTATCCTATCTTCCCATTTATTTATGAAATCTTTGTCCAACACCTCAATATCAACAATGGAGGTTGGAGGAAGACTCCTAAACCATTTTCTGACCTACCCATCCAAACTCTGTACAAACAACCTCATCCACACATCTGAATAATCAATGTTAAAGTTGTCTGCAAAACTATAAAAGGCTACCAGATGTTCTTCAGAAGTTATTTCACCTTCCCCATTATATATTGGCAGATATTTCATGTAATCTATGATTGGGAGTGCATTTAAAACTATAGGTAGCACTAAGGGTGCATCTCTGGTAGCAAATATGACATCCATCCTATTAACGACCATGGCTTGAACAATAGGAATCTACAAATTTATGGGAGATACAGGACTGGATGCAGGGTTGGATGCTAATGTGGAATCAAGAGTAGGATATGTCTGAGCCCCTTTGGAAATATGATTCTCAGGGCTAGCAAATTCAAGCTGCTCGTGATGACGGTTTAAAGTATTCTCTTGGTGTGTAGTTTTTAGCTTGAGGGGGGAACCATATCTCTGAGCTACAATGAATTTCCTAAGTTTCCTTCTATCTCAGAGCCTATTGTGTTATTCTTAGGGTTATAATCAGCCTTCCTGGCTTTGATTTTTTTAGATTTGGATTTGTTGAATCCCTTTCTGGGCGCTAGTAATTCTTCTTTAAATTTTACTCAGTGAAGTCGTCGGGTGAAATATGGCAGTCTGTCTGTGTCTGATATTTATTCACCATCAAAGTTAAGAGATGATCAATTGTCGTTCTCCCAGGGAAATATATTTTGTTACTCCATTCCCCAACAACGGCGCCAAAAGATGTTGGTCCTAAGGTCTACACCTGACTGCTAAAGGGAAAATCTAGGACACCTATCGGTTTAGAATGATTGCTTCTTTTAAAATTTTTTTGGTTGGTCAGAGGCTTATTCTATCAAGAAAAAGGAAAGTTTGGTTTGGTAGAAAGATATGGATGAGGGCCCTCCTTAGCTGATGGCACACTAATCACAGATCAGTGAAATAATAGAAAACAGAGAGAAACAACAAACTACTCAATGAATAATATTCTCTAAGAAGTTCAAAACTTAAAATATCATTTCAAGACATCAAACTTGTATCAAAACACAATAACTCCCACAAGTTGCAGAAAAAAAATCTTCACCAAAGCATTAGTTGTTTGACAGGTTGCATATGAGTAAAAATAAGTCATATAATAGCTGAAAGGAAATGAAATGTATGTTGCACAAATCAAAAACTTTATTCAAGATAAGAATGAAAAAAAATAAAGAGTTGAAAGAAACACTATCATCAAGAGTATGTTCAACGGGTAGAGATATTTAATCCGTGCATAAAACGAGTTTAACCAATCTGTTGTATTTCTATTGTTTCCTAAAAAAATCCGACCTTTACAATATCCAAAAACTAACTATTTAAAAGAGTTGCAGAGGCTCTCGTCCTTAGGGGACTGAGACCTAAATTTAGGGAATTGTTCATAAATCAAATAATTAACATCACTAAGACACTAGAATTAATCAACAAGAGTGGCTCTAATCACACATAGAAGACCACTCTTGCATCTAATCTAGGAAAATGTTGGACTTAATCAAATAAAACTACTACTGTCTCTGTGACATAATTGATGTATGTGATGGAGGAACTGAGGGGCCAAAAATAGGCCTCAGAGTGACAGAGAAGAGATCTATGTTGAATAGTGGCGTGTCTGGGAGATGTTGGAGTCCACTGGAGATAAACAACTACATGAGAAGAGTTTGTTGAAGTGTTTCTAGAACTAATCTCCATCGACCTATGACTGAGACTTAACTCTCTGTCTATGCTTGATCTTTTGAAAGCCAAGCACACTCTGTATTGACCCCATTAGCTGCCATCTGTACCTATGGAATAGCTTTGCTGGAATGGTTTTAAGCCCAGCGGCCATGAGGGGAGACGTGGAAGCGAGGATCCAATCAAGAGACGAGATGAATGGACGCGAGGGTAGAGGACATGTGAAGAAAGAGGACATAGTGAGAGGAGGTGTGAGTAGGTCAGGAAGTGAGTGGAGAATAGGTAGCGAAAGGAGAGAGGAAGCGTTATTGAAAAACAACCTGGGAGGAACTCGGAGGGGGGATTAGGAGGTAAGAGGATTAAAGAGGGGGGGTTCGAGTTATCGAGGATCTGCCACGTTAAGTAGAGCTCGCGGTGGGAAAAATACTTACTCGGACCCCCCCCGCCCCCCACCGTTAAAGGTAGAATGGTAGGGGGGGGTATGAGATGCGATGAGGACCATTGATATGGAGAGGTGGGCCACCGCCGATGGATATCAACGTGGGGGTTAATGGAGGAAAAGTGTCGGGTGGTGAGAGGAGCGAGAGTAGTGAGTGGATGAGTGGAGGTGATGTGGAGGTGACGCGGTGATCTGATGTCATTCAAGCACGTGATTGAGGGAGTTGTTGAGGGTGGTTTAGATTCAGACCACCTTTGGGCCTACAATCCACCACAATCTGCCATGTACCCTTCCAAAAATACCATGGTTCCAATTGCAGGACCGCTTAGGAAAATTAACGCTCGAGCATTTTGTGTCCCCATAATGAACTATAGCCGTCGATCTGATTATGATCTGAGATCTAGGTGGAATTTACCTGCTGCGAGGATCGACAGTTCTCGTTGACCTCAGATCAATGATCCAGATTCACTTTAGACTTTCAGGCTTCAGGTGTTTTGCATATGAAACATAAAACATCTCCCAGAGGAAAAAAAACTTTGAGGTGAGTGATCCGTCACCACGTGCCATGATGGATGAACGGTCCAGATTCTCTTTAGAAATCTAGGCTTTGGGAGTTTCAAATGTGAAGCATGAATATCTCCTGAAGGAAAATTCTCGAAGTGGATGATCTGCTTCCACGTGTCTCCGTTGATGTATGGTCCTGATTTGTTCTGGGTTTTTGGCACTTCGGGCTTTGAGGGTTTCAAATGTTTGTGCTTGGAAAACTCCCGAAGTGAAAATCACCAAACTAAATGATCTGTTGCCGCATGTCATGATCGATGAATGGTCTAGATTTGATTCAGGACTTCAGGATTTAATATCTTCAACACTTCGGCCCTTTGGCTCTCCAGGACTTCGATGCGTGTCCTGATAGATGAATGACCCAGATTCTTTTCGGGTCTCCGGGAGTTCGGGCTTCAGGTCTGTGGGAATTTTTGGATGTGAAGTATGTCAATCTCCCGAAGGAAAATCATCAAAGTGATCATCGAGTGCTTATTGCTAATTAACCCTAGCTGAAGCCGTGTTAAATACTTCGGGGGTTCGGGACTTCTGATGACTCTTGGTATTAAAATCCATGCAATTTTGCACCCCCGCATGGAAGACAGTTGTTGATATGATGTTCTTGGTGTATCTTTACCATTGAAAATTTCCCTGTTCATTTCGGCAATCTTGGCCCGAAAATGATCATTCTGAATGGTTGTGTTTGCCCACGGGTGTTTCCTTCATACATAAAAAGGCTTGGTCAACCTGTGGTGATCCGGATCAATGGAAAATATGATGACAAGTAATTCGAACCAAATCCAACATGTATTTCATCCTTTCAAGAAAAATAGAACAGAAACGTGCAAAGACTCAAACTAGGAAAAAAAACCCGAATAAGGACCAAGTCACTCAATAATGGGAAGATGACTTAACCAACCAAAAGAGTAAAATTTGATGAAGGCATAGGGAAAAATAGAAGAGAGGCATGGGATGCAGACCTAGGTTACAACAATATGACCTAGGTTACAACAATATGCAAATCTCTTGGCTTGACCACTCCAGACTTCACAAAAACCTTTATTATGGAATGTGATGCCTCGGGAAATGGAATTGGTACTGTCCTAATGCAAGAAGGAAGGCCCTTGGATTTTGAAAGTCAACCACTCAAGGGAAAGGACTTACACAAACCCATTTATGAGAAGGAAGTGATGGAAATACTACATGAATTGAAGAAATGGTGCCCTTACCTAATAGGTAGGCACTTCAAGGTCAAAACAGATCATGATAGTCTTAAATACTTCTTGGAACAAAGACTACCTTTAGAAGAACAACAAAAATGGGTGACCAAGATATTCAGTTATGATTTTGAAATCATCTATAAAAAAGGGAAGCAAAATGTTGTGGCAGATGCACTCTCAAGAAAGGATGAATATGTTGAGGCCTTTCTCTGTGTTATCTCGATCATCCAACCCAATTGGATAATAGAAGCAAGGGATGAATGGAAAAATGATGAAAAAGTGTGGACTCTCATTCAAAGGTTGCAGCAGGATTCCAGTGCATTAGATACATTTACATGGAAAAATTATTTACTATGGTACAAAGATCGCTTATATTTATGTAAGAACTCCCAACTCAAACAAAAGGTTCAATTGGAATTGCACACCTCTCCATTAGGAGGGCACTCATGATTTTTGAAAACCTACCATAGGGTAAAGAAAGAATTTTTTTGGGATGGCCTTAAAACTGATGTTCAAAGGTTTTTCACATAATGTTTGGTTTGCAAACAAAATAAGGTGGAAACAAATAAGACCCCAGGTCTTTTGCAACCATTAGCCTTCTCAAGTCAGCAATGGGAGGAGGTTTCCATGGATTTCATAACAGGGTTACCAAATTTTGAAGGAAAGAGTGGCATCATGGTGATTGTTGATAGACTCACCAAGTATGAACACTTTTGTGCACTCTCTCATCCCTTCAAATCCAGTACAGTTGTCACCACATTCATGGAGATAGTTCAAAAGCTACATGGCATCCGAAAGATTATTGTAAGTGACAGAGATCCCATCTTCATTGGACATTTTTGGACAAAATTATTTTCTTGTTTGGGTACTCAATTGGCTCATATCTCATCCTATCGTCCTCAATTTGATGGACAAACTGAGATAGTGAACAACTTTTTGGAAGGCTACCTTCGTTGCTTTGTCTCTGATGAACAAACACAATGGTTCAAATGGTTACCCTTGGCCGAATGGTGGTATAACACTTCCTTTCATACTACAACAAAAATGACACCATTTATGGCACTCTATGGATACCACCCTCCTTCCATCACT
>JZKD02S2029551.1:113217-131774 GCA_000966675.3 Picea glauca | reverse complement strand
CCTTCCATCACTTATTCTCTAAAAGAAAAATCTAAATTTCAAGCAGTGGAAGATCACATCGAGAATCAACAACAAGTTCTCCAAATATCAAAGGACAACCTGACCATGGCACATAATCGCATGAAATAACAAGTAGATCAACATCGTAGTGAAATAATTTTTGAAGTAGGGGATTGGGTGTTTTTAAGACTACAACCATACAAACAGATTTCCCTCAAGAAAGCCAAGAAGGATAATAAATTATCACCAAAGTACTATGTCCCTTATAAGGTGTTGCAAAAGATTGGTACTATGGCATACAAATTGGAGTTGCCTGCATCTTCACAAGTACAACCAGTTTTCCATGTTTCATGCTTAAAGAAGGTTATAGGTGACAAGATCCCAGTTCAAACTATATTTCCAGAACTTGATGAGAAAGGAAAAATCAAAATGGAGCCTGAAGCCATCACTGACACAAGAATTCACCAGCTGAGGAATAGATCCATTTCAGAGTATCTCGTTAAATGGAGGAAACTAACGGCTAAAGATTCCACTTGGGAAGATGAGTCTTTTATACATAAGAATCCAAAGTTACTCAATCATTGCATACAACACTTGTCTCAAGGGGAGGGGCATGTTAAGCCCTAAATAATGGTTGATTACCCCTTAATTGGGGCATATTACATTAGTAATGTTATTTTATTTATGTTGTCTTGAGTCCATTAGTTGTAATTGTACCTCCTAGTCTCCTATATATACCAAGGAGACATTTTCATTTGGAATCATCTTGTACTTGAACATTTATGTGGTGTATAAGGAAGTTTCCCCCTTGAAGAGGCTTATTATCTGAAATTATCTCCTTTTCAAGGCATTGAGTACTCATTCTGAGGTTTTTCTATGATATGTTGATATTTGGTTCTTAACAGATCGATTCTCTAATATGGCCATTCTGACCACCTGCAAGAAGA
Organism: Picea glauca; assembly: GCA_000966675.3. NCBI lineage: Eukaryota > Viridiplantae > Streptophyta > Pinopsida > Pinales > Pinaceae > Picea > Picea glauca. The sequence continues at coordinate 130,827 of JZKD02S2029551.1, read as the reverse complement.
GTATCATAGTTGAGGCCACCACCAAAATATTCTTCGAGCATGTATGGGTACACTTCAGATACCACAGACCACTATATCATATCAGGAAAACAACTTCTTGAGCACATTTTGGTCAAGCCTTTGGCCGCTATTGGACACCAATATCACCAAATCCACTTCCTTGCACCCTCAGACTGATGGAAAGGTAGAGATCATCAATAGTATGATCGTGGATCTATTTCACATGCAAAAATCCAAGAATCCATGCACATGGGATGAGAGCCTTCCTTATGTCCAACAAAACTACAACAAAGCACTCCATAGCTCGATTGACCACATCTGTTTTCATGTGAACCTCGGTTTTAAACAATTGGGCCCCACTGATGTAGCATTTTCCCTTTCATCCACTTAGGAAGAGTCTTACCATGCTCAATATGAGGTTTAAAACGCCACCAAGTTCATTGAATGGATTCGTCACATCCACCAACAGGTCCATGATATTTTGTAGAAATTCAACGCTAAGTACAAACAACACCATGGTCAACACCATGTTCTCCATAAGTTTCAGGTAGGTGACAAGGTTTGGTTGCATTTGAAGAAAAAGAGGCTTACTAGACCACTCTGAAAGCTGTTAAAAGTTCACTATCGACCTTACAAAATCACCAACGCTATGGGAGACAATGATTTTGAGTTAAGTATTCCCCCCTTCCTTACATTACATGCAATATTAAATGTGGACCTCCTTCGGCCATATTTTCCACCACTATTGGACACATCATAGGTGGATGAGAAGTTGACACCTATATAGCTCAACCTTGATTGCATGTAACATGAAACCTTTGATTGTATCATGGAAACATAGGTTAAGGGAACATACCAATAGAATATCCAACTCTATTGGGTTGTCAAATAAAGGAATCTATTTCACCAAGGAAAGTGGCTCACCAAGCGTCAAGTTCAAAAAATGTTTCACCATTTTATGGGGGAAATCAATGCAATGGAGACCATTTCTTCCTAAGGGGGGAGGATTGATCTAGGTGGACATCGGTGGTCTCATACCTGTTCTATTGGATCAACATAAAATTTCCATTTTGATATTTTTTTCGGTCCCAAAATTCCAGGGCCATTTTGAGGCCCTAAATGATGTTTTTTTTATGTGGCTATACCTTTCCGACGAGGTATCAAGTGCCCAAAATAGATATTATATGAAAATTTTATGCCCTTGGGAAGTTGAACTATCAACTACCCCCATCGAGGCCTACAAACCTTTTTGTCTTTCATCTTCAGGGGTTGGGGTTTTGGATGTTTAGTATTTTCTCATTTATTCTTTATGTTAAAAAGGCCTCGGGAGACTCATTGTAATCATCTTCTTGCGAATGCACATAGCCATCACATCTCTTCTTAGAGATAAGATACCACAATTCTACTAAGTTCATTTCAATCTGTGTTTTCTTTTATGGTCTCTACATATTTCAGTCTTTAATATAAATTGAGTACTGTTGTATCTCTATGTTTCTTTGTTATTTATGTGTTTCATTTCATTCCCTCATAAATCTAGATCAAACTTAGACCAATTTATCCCAGATGCATCATTGAAATTATTATCCTCTCACTACCTCATATATAATAAAGGTGAAGGAGGTCCTTTGATCATGGAATGGAGTTTGATGTAATGCCTATTGTGAATGAGCGTAGTTGACAACTCTTTCGCTTTAGAGCTAAGATACCACCATTCTAGCTAGTTTGTGTTATACAATATTTTGTTATTCATTAATAGAAGTTGGGTTTCACTGTATTTTTTTTGTTCTCTGCTATATTTTCATTTGTATCTCATTATGTTCTCAATGTAATCTATATCACCTTTAGGGGATTCCAAGTCCCCAAAATATTGGCTAGTAAATGTGTGAGGAATATTTATGGTAGCCCAAACATACTAGTGAAAATACCCTTTTTTAAGGTGGGAACCCTCCATAGGAACTTAAATAGAGGTTTGACGCCTTCCCTAGGTGCCACAACTACTTCCCACCCACAATCACATAGGTATATACCTAAGAAAGGCCATTGTGGTTACCAACTCATAATCAGTGACCAAGAAAATATTCAAAGGTTTGACCACATATGGGGGTGAACTAAGCTTGAACCTTTGAGAGCACAACCTTGCAGAGAGGTGTGGGATATTTCAAAACCCTCATACATGTAGAATATAGAAAAATCCAAGAAAAGAAAAGAGGGGATATCACCGTACTTTCCTCGATGTGACTTTGTTCTTAACTCTTGTGTTAGAGGAGATTCCCAACACACACATTATGACAATGGATTTGTACACTCACTATTGACTTCTAGGTTCATTTTAGGTGGTTTTGGAGAGTTTACTCTCCAATTAGACATGAAGTCCCTAAATACTATCTAGTGTTGGATTGATACGAAGAAAAAGACTCTAATATATTTTAGATTAAGCATTAGTTTTCTTATGGTTCTTGATTACTCAAGGGGATGGATGCAACATCAATTATGTTCTGACTCTTCTACAATCCAGAGAAAGAAAAGTATGTATGCAAGAGATTCCACTTTTATGTGAGATGAACTCTATCTAAGGAAGGGAAGAGATATTTTCCATTTTTGGATTTTACAATCAACAAGATAACCTCACACTCTCTCAATCAACCAATCAATACAATCCAAAAAAATGAACAAGATCTACAAACACTAATGATGCCAATGCAATCTTTTAAAAAAACACTAAAAATCTTCACCTTAGCACACTTTTTTTGTGTTTTTTTTTTTGAAATGAAAAGTTTCTTTAACCTAACAAAGTAAATAAATCTACAAATCACACTAGAAAACAAAAAACTAAGGGATGTAGGATATTTTTAGTGATGCACCAAAGCACATTCCAATGTTTCTATGGGATAAAAATCCCAACACTTGGAAAATGATCTAGTAATAAAACACCTTTGAACACATACAAAGTAGGTGAAAAAGGAATAAGGACACATTAACATATCTGAAAGGATATGATGGAAATTCTACCCAGATCACCACTCACTAGGTAGCAAGCTTACCTAAACAAGAAATCCAAACAAAAGAACTCAAAAATCTCAATTTCACTTCAAAATACAAAAAACAAAAAGAGGTTCAAACATGGATTATCTAGGCTATTAGATCTTTGATAGGCTCACAAGATCAAGAAAACACAAATTTGACCATGAAACGTTCAGAGAATTTTGAAAAAAAGTCATCTACAGGAGTGGTTTTGGTCCATATGTATTGCCTCTAGAAACCATTCTATAGGATGTTGTGGGTTTTACTATATGCAACTATGAACTGGTCTCTTTGGTATGAATTCTTTAGGCACAACCATCTGCAAAACTTGGGTAAAAACAACCATATCTAGAAGATATAAAAGATATTCTCCCTCAATGAGTGATGAGGAATATTAACATCTACAATGAAGTTTCAAAATACCAAAAATAAAGGGAAATAAAAAACTAAGGAAGAATCAAAGATCCTTCCCCAGTGGATTTGTGAGTTCTATTTGCAGAGATTTCCCTCCTACGAGTAGGAGATTTCTCCCTTGGATATATCCTTGATACAATATAGATAGCATGATATATAACAACAAGGTTCTCCCTAGATCGTATCATATTTGTCCTAATTATGCTATTAAAGTGGGATGGAAAGACATACCTTATTTTTGAAGGTTGTCCTCGTGTGTTCCTAGCTAGTGAAACTCCAAATATCTAAATCCATCTTCCTTATCAAACCTGTTCAATATTTCAGAGTGAAAATCTAAACCAAATCTAGCATAATATACTAAAGGAAAAATTATATATTTCACAAGCAAGTATCAATTACTCAATACACAAGCATTGTAAGGGGAAAACCATACTGATCTATATTAAAAATGGAAATGGAGAAATAGTACATGAATAATAAAAAAATACCTTGAGTCATGAAATAATTCCTCCCTAGGCCCTTGCTCCAACTCCTCCTTAGCCCTCACATAAGAAAGGTTAGCCTCATATGAAGAAAGATCTTTGTAGAAGAGCTACTATGAAATTTATACAACATGTGCCTATAAATGATTCTTTCTCGTCTTACCCTTGGAAAGCATTCTTTATATATATTGGTGGAGGAGGGTAGGGGATGCTTCCAGATCTATATAAATTTATGAACCTTGAATGTATTGAGAGTTCCAAAGGTCATATCATGAGAAAAACAATTCACCTAGTGTTGATCTCCTTGAAACTCACCAATTTTAGAAGGCTACAAGGGCAGTCACATGATGTCAGTAGTGCAGCCAGAGATCAATTGTGTGTTGTCAGTGATGCATCCCATGACCAATCATGCTCTACTACTGGCTTAGATTCTGACTTCCCTCAAAATTAGTGAACTTAAAAGGTATAAGAGTGTGTCTCAACAATAAATAATCAAGGGGTCGTCCATCTCTCCCTATGGTGGAAAATAAGGATATAACAAGATCATTGATCTGAGTTGTAATTAGAGTTTTATGGAAAGTTGCAAATAACTTCCTAAATCCATTCAGGGGCACGTTGATAATTTGGTATGGGGGCCAAAAATAAAAACTATGTAGCATCATTGAGTTTTGTAATCTCCTACAATTGTTTTTGTCCAAGGTCCACATGAGCACACTACCCACAATCACCTGAGCTAATGTCTTGAAAAATAGGCCCTTAGTGAAAATATTGCATTGTTCGTTACTCAAAAAAACCATAGTTTTAGACATAATCAAATAAAAAACTTTATAGGTAATGGAATCATAAGACAAGGGTTCCCCTAGTTGTAATCCGATGTCATGAGTCCAATGAGTCACAATTAGAGAGTTATGGTGAGTTTCAACTCGCTTCCTAAATCCATTAGGGGACACATCGAGAATGTGATCTTGGGGACAAAAATTCAAACCAAGTAGAATAATTGAGTTTCATAATATCTTTCAAGTATGTTTGGCCAAGGCTAACTTGATCACACTACCCACAATTTCCTGAGCCAATGTTTTGAAAAATTAACCCTTAAGGAAAATATTTCACTGTCTCTTAATGAGAGAAAACCTAGTTCCATAGATCATAGAATAAAAACAAATTCAAGAATGGAATAATAGGATATGGGTGCCCTAATCCATAATCCAATGTCACGAGTCCAATGGAATCAACGGTTCATCAATATGTGTCTTGGTTAGACATTTATGTCGAATCGGATCTAGCTTCGTGAAGCCATTTAGGGGCACATTGAGAATTTGCTTCGAGGGAACAAAATAAAAACCGAGAAGCATAATGGATTTTTGTAAGATCCTATGAGTTTGTTTGTAAAATATTGATGTGAGCATGTTACCCACAGTCGCCTAAGATAGTGTTTTTTAAAATCAACCCTTAGTGTAAAAATTGCATTGTTTCTTACTGAGAGAAACCCTAGTTCCAAAGATCATCAAATAAAATATTTTCTAGAAAATAGAATCATAGGATAAGGATTTACCTACCTATAATTTGATGTTAATATTCTAACTTAATATATGGTTCATCGATCTCTGTCCCGATTGGATTTTTATGGGGAATTGCATCTCACTTCCTAAATCCATTCAGGGACACATTGAGAATTTGGTTTGGCGGTAAAAAATACAAATTGAGAAACATAATAGATTTGTGTAAGATCCTACAAGTGTGCTTAGTGAATAAAAATGTTATCTCACTACCCACAATCATCGAAGCTAGATTTTTGAAAAAATGATCATTAGTGCAAAAAATGCATTGTCTCTTCCTTAGCACAACCCTAGTTCCAGACATATTGGAATAAAATATTTTCCTAGTAATGGAATTAAAGGAGAGGATTTCTTAGAGATATAATCCATTTTCAATATTCCAATTCCACCGATAGTTCATCAATCAAATTGATGGTTAGATTTTTATGTCAAGTTGCAACTCACTTCTTAAATCCATCTAGAGACACTTTGAGAATTTGGTCTCGGGGCACAAAATCCAAACTGAGCAGCATAATTGAGTTGAATAAGATCCTACAAGTATGTTTGTCCAATACTTATGTGAGCACTCTACCCACAATTTACTAAGCTAGTGTTTTGAAAAATAAACCATTAGTGGAAAATTTTCATTGTCTCTTACTGAACAAAACCACAATTCCAAATTTTATCAAATAAAACATTTTATAAACAAACAAATCATAGGAGATGGTTGCCTCTAGCTGTAATTTTATGTTAGTACTCTAACACAATTCATGGTTCATCGATTTGAGTCCCAATTAGAGTTTTTATGAAAAGTTTCATATCACTTCCTAAATCCATTCAGGGAAACATTGAATTTTTTTATGGGGGATCAAAATAAAAAACAAGAAGAATAATTAAGTTCCGTAAGGTCCTAGAATTGTGTTTGGAAAAGGCCCATGTGATAACTCTACCCATAATTTCCCAAGTTAATGTTTTAAAAAATTGACCTTAGTGGAAAAATGACATTGTGTTTTATTCAGAAAAATACTAGTTCTAGTGTAACATACCCAGCCACCCACAAGCCAGACACTCTACCTCCAAAACTCACTTCTAAACTGATTTCGAATTTATGATACCATTTAATTAATAAAGAAGCATGGAAGGACACCATAATAATACATGCAATAATCAATATCATTCTACCACATAAAAGAATGTCTAAACATGCCATGCACAACAATAACCAACAAGCATGCATATTATAAATACAGATCTAGGAGACAATAAATTAATACACAATGGAAATAAATGTATAAGTAGAGAAACACATGACAACGAGCACTTATATTAATAAAAAACATTCACCAATTGGATGCATACCAAGGATTTTCCACATAACCATTGACATTATTGTTCCAAGTCTCAACAACAAGCCACCCTCGAGATAGGGATACGAGTCCACAAGGACGGTTCTAGGGTGTCACTCAACTTCTCAAACTAGTAAACACTCAAGAACTCACAGGTTTCTCAACACAAAACAATCCAAAGTACACCAAATCTCTTCTCTTCCAGCTTGTACAACCCAAGAGAATGGACCCCCTTCTCTTCCACGCATTCCCTCAGGATGTCCACCTCCTTCCAGGGCTCTAGTGCATCTGGTCAAGAATCTCCATGTTGGCAATCTCAACACTCGTAGTTGTGAATAAAATTTAGTACATGCTAATGCATATTAGGCATGCATCCATTAATTTGATGTTGGAATACACCAACAGTCACTACAACCATCCAATAATGGCTTCTCTCCCAACAATTTCTTTTTCCTTTTCCCCACCAAGACCAAGGATGAATGAGAAACAATGAATGAGTGAAAGTGTGAATGAGAGGAACTCTCAAACAACCCACAAGATGCATTTATATATTTACTTGGGAATCAAGAACCACATGGCCTTCCCCGAAGAAGCTCATGTAACCCTATGTCTCCATTAAAGCAATTTGGGTAAATAAAATATAATAAAAGAATTATCCCCTTTAATCTCCCTCTCTCATGGAATCATATCCCCCTATATCTCTTGTCCTTGTCTATCTAGAAATTAGTGATGTATTTTATTATTAACAATTATCAAAACATTACATTTCCTAGGAAAGTTGGCCTATTTAATTGTTTGGTCACTCCAGCATTTCATCGAATAAAAAAATACATTATTTAATATGTGGACTCAAAACCGGGGTATTACAATCCTATCCCCCTTATTTTGTCACTGTCCTTAGTGCATATGCAAAACAAAAATCAAAATTTCAAATTTTATTAAAAAAATTCATGGGAGCTCAGCTCGCATGGCATATCGATTCTCCCAAGTAGCATCTTCATGATCATAGCAGGTCCAGTGAACTTTTACCATCTCTATAAATCGATTTTGGAGCATTTTGACTTTTTGTTTTCAATATGTGCACTGGGTGGACCTGAAAGTATCCCTCTGGCTCTACCTTAATCAAATGACAATCAATAACATGGTTAGGATCATGTACATACTTTTTCATCAAAGAGACATGAAATACATTATGCACATTCATGGAAGAAGATAATGCAAGCATGTATGAAAATGACCCTATTTTTTCCAAGATTTCAAATGGACCACCAAATCTGGGTGCTAGCTTTGTACAACTACCCAACTTCAATGATCTCTTCTTGGGATTTAGTTTTAAAAGAACATGCTCCCCCACTTTAAATTCTCTATCTATCATGTTCTTATCTGCATAAACGTTTTTGTCTATCTCGAGCTGCCTTTAAATTATGCTTAATTCTAACCATCTAGTCTTCCATGTCCTTGATCAATTTTGGCCCAAGCACTACTTTTTTGGTTGGGTTGTCCCAACTCATTGGAGTATTGCATTTTCTACCATAAAAAGCTTCAAATGGGCTCATATTCAATGAATCTTTATACCCATTATTATAGGACAACTCAACCAAATGCAAGTAATCTTCCCACTTAGATGGCTTATCCATCACATAGATTCTCAACATGTCTTCAATAACTTGGTTGAATCTTTCTCTCTACCCATATGAATTTGGATGATATGTTGTGCTAAAATTCAGATTTGTACCAAATCATTTAAATAAACCCCTCCATAAATTTGAAGTAAACTTTGTGTCTTTCTCTGAAACAATTACCTTGAGTATCCCATGAAACCTAGTAATTTCATTCATGTAAATTTTTGCAATATTAGCTATTGTATGATTCATTGTCACAGGAAAAAAATGATAAACCTTTGTCAATTTACCCACAACTATGTATTTTTTAAACCTGTGAAGTAAAGCAACGCATATAGATTCTTAAGAAAAACAGAATTTAATCAATGTCTCATACACAGAGTACACAAAGATTTTATACCGGAAACCCTCAACCGAGAAAACCTTTCTTATATTCATTATATCAAATTTCACCATTCACCATACAATATATACAATGTTTTTAGGTATTCGGTAGATACCAAAACCCTAATCCCTTAATCCAGGATTAATTTAGAAAACCGCTAAAAATAGAAAAATCCACTAAAAATAGAAAAAACCACCAAAAACAATTTCGGGGCACTGCCCCGAATGCTACGCGTAACCAGGGGGCATACATCCCCCCCATGGGACCCCCCTAGGAAATTTCTTGGCACACATGACACATAAATCACTACTAGAGGGATTGGCAGATGCAGTTGTCGAAACTGACGCGCCCACACACACACATGCAAAGAATATAACACATACCCAACAAACTAACATTATGGAATCATTTGGCCTTGTTGTCCTGGGAAATTTAATTATAAAATAAATGGTCACCACTTCCCATTTCTTCTCTAGAATTGGCAATGGATGAATCAAAACGATTATCTGTCTATGCTCAAATTTTAATCTCTGACATTCCATACATTTGGCAATGTAATCAACAACATCCTTCTTCATTCCTGGCCAAAAGAATTGACCTCTTACTGCTGCAATTGTTTTCTAGTAACCAGGATGTCTGGCATGTGGAACGTTATGCATTTTTTTTAACACCAAATTCCTAAGTTCTTTGGAACTAGGAACATAAATTCTATTCTTATGCATAAGTAATCCATCTTCCTTCATCTCATACTCTTTAATTTTCGGTTGTATATTTTCTTGTTGTAATCTTTCTTTTACCTGTGGGTAATGCTAATATGTAACAACAACATCTAAATTTATGCTCTTTAAATCTGAATGATGCATACTAACAGTTGTAACATGCATGATATGTACTCCTCTACTCATTTCATCAACAAATTTATTTTCCTTTCCCTTGATGCGCTTGATGTCAAAGTCATACTTAAAAAATCTGGCCTTCTTGTTTTCCTAGTATTCAAGGTTGGTTGTTCAAAAAGATATTTCAAACCACTATGGTTTGTCCTTAACTCAAATATCTTTCCCATGATATAATGTCTCCACATATTCAATGCATGAACTATGGAAACAAACTCCAAATCATGTGTGGCATAATTCCTCTCATGTTCTTTGATCTTTCTAGACTCATAAACAATGACATGTCCATTATGAGTGAGGACTCCACCAAGTCCTTCTTTGCATGCATCTGTACATACCAAAAAATTATCATTTGGGTCAACAATCTTTAAAATAGGTACACTAGTAAGTAATTATTTTAATAAGTTAAAATTCTCTTCACACTCCTCTGTCCATTCAAATTTGATTCCCTTATTTTGTAAAGAAGTGATGGCATGAGCAATATTAGAGAACCATTCTATAAATCTCCTATAGTATCTCAATAATCCCATAAAATATATGTCTTATGAAACATTCATGTGTGTTGTCCATCCTTTAATGGATTCAATATTTTATGGATCTACTGTTATACCTTGTTCTTAAATGATGTGCCCCAAATAATGGATTTGTACTTGGTAAAATGATCACTTACTAATCTTGGCATACAGATGATGTTCCCTTAGAACTTGCAACACCAACCTCAAGTGATGTTCATTCTCTTCCTTGGACTTAGAATAAATAAGTATTTCATCCAAGAACACAATGACAAACTTATTCAGATAATTTTTGAATATGCCATTCATTAAGCACATAAAGACAACTAGTGCATTGGTTAGTCCAAAGGCCACCACTACAAACTCATAATGTCCATACCTAGTTCTGAATGTTGTCTTATTGATGTATTATTCCTTGATTCTTACCAAATGGTATCCTGATGTAAAGTCTATATTTGAAAATATATTTTCTCCTCTTAGTTGATCAAAGAGGTCATAAATTCTGGGTAGAGGGTATTTTTTCTTCACTTTGGATTTATTCAACAATCTAAAGTCAATACATAGACTCAATGTTACATCGTTATTTTTGACAAAGAGTATTGGTGTTCCCCAAGGTGAAACACTTGGACGTATGTACCCTTTTTTCAAAAATTCTTCCAACTTCATTTGTAATTTCTTCAATTCGGGTGTACTCATTCTATAAGGTGTTTTTGATACTATGGAATATCCTGGTACTAAATCATTAGATAAATATATCTCCCTCTTCAGTGGAAATCCTAGTATTTGTTGGAGTACATCTTCAAACTCTTGTAGTAACGCGAAATCTTCAAGGATTGTCCATTTTTTCTTCTCTAACTCTTCCACATGAGATGCATACAATTGACATCCTTTCCTGAAACATTTCTTCAACTATAAGGCTGAAATCTCCCTTATAGAAACGGGTCTTGGAATTATTTTCACAGTTCTTTGTTTTCCTTGTTAATCAAGACATGTAAAGGTCTTGTTATGATAATCTAGGATAGCATGGCGTTGATCCAACCAATCCATTCCAATTAGGATATCTTAAGATCCTAATGGGATGATATTCATATTAGCATTAGTACTCACTCCATTCATATTTATTGGACAACTTCTAACAACCTCATTGAGCCTTCTTTTGGTTCCAGTGGCTAGTTGAATCAAACTTGACTTTTCAATGTTACTTTTATCCAAATGTAATCTATCCACTATTTTAGGATCAATGTAACAATTACTTACTCCTTAAACAATTAAAATATAAGCAAGATGATTAGTGATCTTACCTTCCACTTCGATCATATCAGATTGGTACTCTACTTGTCGATCCTATAAGGATGCATATATTCCTCCCATGTCCTCTATTGTTGTATCCTCTTGGATGTTGTGTATGGTATTCTCTTTATCACCTCTATGAGGGAAATCCTTGTATAGGTGATTTTATTTGCACCCCCAACATTTGATTGGTGGTCTTCTTATTTTCCCCCAGGAATCTTCTTTCTTGGATTCATCTTTAGAAGACTGATCTTGTTGGTTTTTATTAGGGTTGTTTATGTTGAAAGGAGGTTTGAATGCCTTCCTTATCTAATCATAGATCTCATTCTTCTTATGCTTCCAATATTTCTTCATGGATTATCTTCCCTTGCCTTGATCATAAAGGTACCTAGCCTTCCTGATGGTCTCAGCAAATGTCATGGGTTCATCATATTGAGTCTTCTCTTTATAAAATGAAGGAAGTCCACTCAAAAACCTCTATATCTTCACTTTTCCATCCTTGATAAATTATACATACTTCAACAATCCCAAGAAATTCTTCTCATATTCTTCCATGGTCATGCTTCCCAACCCGAGTTCAAATAACTCCTACATTTTATTTTCATAAAATTTCTCTAAAAGGTGCTCCTACTAAAAATATTTCTTGAATTGCTTCCAAGTGATTCTTCCTTCATTTATGTGTTCAACTTTCTTAAGTTGATCCCACCACATAACCTCTTTTCCATGTAAATGGTATGTGGAAATTATAGATTTTAGGTTTTATAGGTAGTTATGCAATTGAAAATACCTCCTGAGTCCAAGCATCCATTGTTCAACATCATATTCCCTTTCTCTTTCACTATCAAAGGATGGTGGCTTAAGCTTCCGCAACACTCCTTGCAAACTTTCCAATTGATGTCTTCTTCTTTGGTTTCTAACTTGAGACACTTCTAGACTCCTGATGGAGTCTTCAAATGCATAAAGTTACCTTGTTGAGTAAGGTGGTGAGTGATGTCTATGAATTCTTCTAGCACTTCTTAAATGAAAAACTCTTTTGTAGTTACCTCTTCTTTCATGATATCGACCTTCTTCCTCCTTCTTTGAGTCTGATCCATTCCTTGCTTACCTATGCAACTGATTTAGGATTTTCATCACTTGAGGATTTATATTATTTTTTTCTTTCATCAACCTCTCATTATCTTTTTTGTAACTCTGCACTTCTATTTTCAAGCTTCTCACAGTCTCTATTAATGTTTCTTAGATTTTTTAGAAAAAATAGCTATCTCACAATCTGTGCACTTCTGGAAAACTTTCACTAAACAAATGTTGATTGTCTCAATGATTATATAAAATGTTGATTAAACAAAAAATTTCAGTTTTTTCATCTAGGGTCACTTTTCTTCCTCTGAAAATCTAAAAAATCCCCAAAAAGTGGCACAAAATAGTGGATTTTTTCCTATTTCACTATCGCCATTCCAATCCCCTTAGGATTTATGATGTAGGAGCATCGCCAGCACATCAAGCGAGCCAACGCGGAAGTGGAAGACAGCTGGACAAGCCAGCACCAAATTTTGAAAACACTTTGGGATTGTTGCGCAAGTATTTAATGAATCCATTTATGAAGGCGCACTTGTACATTGTAAATGGACCTTGAGTGGATAGCTCTCGTCCTTAGGTAGACGAGGCATTTAAGATAGTTAATCTAAAGTATATATAATATTTAATTCTAGATTTGATAGCTTTAGAGCGCAAGAGGGAAACGGGATATAGACACCCTCATTGTGTATTGTAACATAAAGGAGATTATCCAGGAAGAGCAAGTAGAGAGCTGTGTAAAAAGAAAACCCATGTACTGATATTTGAATTAATAGAAGAATCTTTGATTCAAATTCATGGTTTGTGTTGTTCTCTATGTATAGATGTTGATATGCTTATGAATGTTTACTTCCTGTCATACATTTGCTTTTATATGATGTGTATATGATTTCATGAATGAGTTGAAGTCTGAGGGGAAGTGAGAATGAGTTTCAATTGTTTCTCTGTTTGAGCAAGGATTCCTACAAGGAGTGCAGTTGAAGTCGTCTGCAAGGAGTGCCTTGACAGAAGGCTCAAATAATTAAATTTTGTTCTCATTCACCCAAAAGTAAAAGTGGGTTACAGGATCCGTGCAAGGAGTGCGCAGGCTAAGCTAAGTCTCAGAGTTGCGATTCTGAGCAGAGGAATTGAGGACTGCTACTGCAAGAGTGCGTAGAGTTGAAGGACTTCAACACATAGTCGTGATTGAAGATTTGCCTCAAGGAGTGCGTGCAAGAGTTTCTTTCAGAGGACTTGATAGCCGTTAGTAAGCTCAGGAGGGATAGGCCTTCAAATTCGTTGAAGGACAAAGTAGGAAAGTTGTGTCGTGAAGGTTGGAAAGGAGAGTCGCAATTTTGCGAACAGAGGTGACGAGTTCCGTAGAGGAACACTCAGCCATTTCATAGATTTCGTCAGAAAGGATAGATGGTTGGCATTCTCTGAGGAGAATTCGTGAGTTTCCGAGAACCGTTAGATCTTGGAAAGTTACAGGGGAGATACGGTGTTACATTCCCCAAAGGTTTGAAGCTCAAGAGGACGGTGTCATTGATCAGAATCACGAGGACCGTTGGATCTACTCGTGGATCGACATATCGGGATTTCATGAGTTGAGACTCCAAATTCTTGCAATGGAAGTCGTGATATTGCGATACGCGATATCCCGACAGTTGAAGGACAATGTGGGCCATAGAGGAGTCGACGAGTGGAGGACAGGTGGCATAAGTCATCGAGATCTCACCGCGAGAAGTCCTAAAATATTGGCGTTAGGATTCGCGATCCCGCGAAGTCCGAAGTCCGAAGTCCCGACGAGATAAGGGACCGTTGAAAAGTCAATCACGAGCGCATCGAAATTTCTGCACATCGGGACTCGGAAGTTGGAGAACCGAGTGTTTGGTGTCGCGAGTAGCGAAATTGCAATAGAAGAAGTTGTGATAGAAAAAGGTCTAGGTCAGCGTAGGGTTGTATCGGCGTTCGGGAATTCGTAAGTCCAACACCCGACCCCTGACCTTTGAACTCGCGAAGTTACGAGTTTTGATCTTGTGATAAGTAGAGAAAGGGGATCACGCGAATAGTGCTGTGGGTATAGATTTCCCGATAGGGAAATAGAAGAACCTTAGAGTTCTTCGGGCTGAGAAGTACGAGATCCTGTGAGAGCGGACGTGCCCGAGGGTGCGGCTGCGTCAAGTTTGGTATCAGAGCACAGAAGGTTCTTTGGTTTCTGTAGCAGAGAAGGGGATAATTTCACCATGCCGACAAGGAGAGAAAGGAAATCACCTGATCCAGAGGATAGGGAGATGCCAAGGAGAAGAGGTAGGTAGATAGTAAATCTAGAAATGGAGAGACAAATGCGTGATCTGCGAGCAAGACTCGAAGATATGGAGGCAGCTAAAAGACGCACAGTTGGTGCTGGGGATCTTGGTGATTCTGAAGATGAAATTGAAGCTGGACATGAAGAAGAAGTCACAGTAGAATATGCCACAAGTGAGCGCTTGATCAAATCCATTGCAAGGATGAGTTCAAAAACAAAGATGGACATTCCAGTTTATGAAGGAAATCTGGATGTAGAAGAGCTTCTAGATTGGATTAGAGCTCTTGATACCTATTTCGATTATGAAGATATTGAAGAGGATAAAAAGGTCAGGAATGCTATCACAAAGTTAAAAGGACATGCAGCATTATGGTGGGATGAGCTACAAGATGACAGACGCTGCAAGGGCAAGCAGAAGATTAAAAGCTGGGACATGATGATCGTGAAGATGAAGGCAAAATTTATCCCCAGGGACTATCAAATCACTTTGTTCAGGAGGATGCAGAACCTGAGACAGAAGCTGATGATAGTGAAAGAATACACTGAGGAATTCTATCGACTGAACATCAGAGAAAGTCATCGGGAGAGCGATGATGAGAAGGTTGCCAGATATCTGAATGTTCTGAGATATGACATTCAGGATGAATTAAGAATGCTAACCATCCGAATGGTGGAATATGCTTACCAATTGGATCTGAAAGCTGAGGAGAAGTTGAGCCGAAAACAAATTCAGAGGGGCCAAGGCAGAAGCCATCCCAGAGGCAAAGCAGTTTCCCAGGACAAATTTCAGAAGCCCAAGGAGGAATGGAAGAAACCTCAGGGTAAAGTTGAAAAAGGTGGAACCTCACAGAGAGGGCCATATGTTGAGCAGAGAGGACAACATAATGAGCAGAGGGGAGATTATGCTGATGCAAACACTTTTCTTCGTACTAGAGGTAGAGGAAGAGGAAGAGGTGGAGTAATTACATGCTTCACGTGTGGAAAGAATGGGCACAAGTCTTACAAGTGTCCAGAGAAAAATAAGGAGACTGGAGAAGCTCACATCACCGAAGCCAAAAGGCGGGATGTTGAGGCCGAAGATGCTGAAGGCGGAAGATCGCTTATGATGCGAAAGGCTCTTTTAACACCTGAGAAGGAGGTGGAGAGTTCATTCCAAAGGAGCAGATTATTCCGGACTGCTTGCAAAACCAAGGATAGGGTGTGCAAGGTCATTGTAGACAGTGGTAGCACGAATAATCTCGTATCTACAGAGATGGTAGAGAAGCTAGAGCTGGAGAGGATTGATCATCCAAACTCGTACATAATTTCTTGGCTACAAAAGGGACACCAGGTAATTGTTACTAAATAATGCTTGGTTGAATTCAAGATAGGAGTATATAATGATAAAATCTTATGTGATGTTATTCCTATGGATGTTTGTCATCTATTGTTGGGTATACCATGGCAATATGACAAAAATGTGATTCATGATGGGAGAATGAACACATATACCCTGGAAAAAAATGGGAGAACCCATATGTTGCTTCCGATAAAGGATAAGGAGGTAAAGCCATAGGTAAGCAACACTGTACTTCTCATGAGTGGGAATGAACTTCTTACAAAGGTGAAGAAGAAAGAAGATCCACAATTCTTTGTTGTCAGGAAGCCGAGGATTGTTCTGACTAGCACAAGAATGGATGATTTACCAGATGAGGTTCAAGAACTGTTGGAAGATGTAACGAACCTATTTAAATGAATACTTAAATATTATAAAGAAAAATTAATTAAAGAAAATAAGTGTGATTACTTAAGTAATACTCTAACAACAGATCACCTTTAATGACCTGAGAAATAAATTTAAAAGATCAAGGAAAAATGTTAAAAAAAAGGGTTGCGTATGCAGAGAGGGAGCCTGATAGTCCCGAAAAGATAAAAATATTAATGGAAGGAGTATGGAGGGGGACGAGGGTGGTTGTGAATTAAAGGCGTGAGTTGGTCGGGAGGAATAAGGGGGGGAAAGAGGGGGATGTGCGCACCATTCGGCAGGAGGAGGGAATGGATGCGGGGAAATTGTTGTTTGTTATCTGCAGAGAGCCGAGAGTTTTACTGTGACATGTGTGCTCAGATTGAGACACGAGATTTATGGTTGTGACTTATTGATCAGGGAGGCACCAATTTGCTAGAGGTTTTGGGCACGGGGGCCAGGATATCCGTAGATATCCTGGAGCTAGGTCGTTTTCCTAGTTGGCAGGGTGGATATTAGTTTTGGGAAGTTTTTCTGTGTCTATGGCAGGACTGGAATGTGTAGAAGAGAGAAAGGCAGCAGGCAACATAAATTAGCATCAGAACCAGGTACTTTGTCAAGTTATGTATTTATTTCTTTCTGCCATGAAATCAATATTTATTGATAAATCTAAGCTACTGAAGTTTCTGTTATAAAAATCAATATTATGCTTGAAGGTTATTGTTACATTTTATTTCATAAAATGTTTATGAGACTTAATGATGTTTTAGAAATATATGGGCATTACATATGGTATCAGAGCGTCTTAGTTCTAAATATGGGCCTAAGGGCCAAAACCCGGAGTGTTAACTCCAGCCATGCTTAAACTATAAACAAAACACGTTCAGTTTGATCTGATATGACTGATGCAGTAACGGAAAATACACTCAGGATAGTACCCCTACATGACCCAAGAAAATAAGCTCATATATCACAGGCAACAACTTTAGACAATACTCGTTAACTGGATTATGAACGGATAATACA
>JZKD02S2029551.1:80798-105902 GCA_000966675.3 Picea glauca | reverse complement strand
AGTTGTTTAAAATAAATTATTGAACCGAATAATTGTGATTAAAGAATTTCTTAAACAATTAATGATTGTTGTCTTTTATGAAAGACTAGCCTTGCTGACTGGATTGAATGCATACTTAAATTATTAAAGAATGACAATTTGATTATTAGTACATGCACGAGGTTTGCATGTACTAGCTACACATGCATTCCTTGTACATATACATTAGTATGTATGGATTTCTTGGTTTACCTACTGATAATGTCAGTTACTGTTATGAATATGTGAACCATTCTCTCTTCCTTTGCACCGTACAATACCATAACTTCAGGACGAAGTTTCTTGAAGGGTGGGTGTATGTAACGACCCTAGTTAAATGAATACTTAAAGATTATAAAGCAAAATTAATTAAAGAAAATAAGTGTGATTACTTAAGTAATACTCTAACAACAGATCACCTTTAATGACATGAGAAATAAATTTAAAAGATCAAGGAAAAATGTTAAAAAAAAGGGTTGTGTATGCAGAGAGGGAGCCTGATAGTCCCGAGAAGATAAAAATATTAATGGAAGGAGTATGGAGGGGGACGAGGGTGGTTGTGAAGTAAAGGTGTGAGTCGGTCGGGAGGAATAAGGGGGGAAAAGAGGGGGATGTGCACACCATTCGGCAGGAGGAGGGAATGGATGCGGGGAAACTGTTGTTTGCTATATCTGCAGAGAGCCGAGAGTTTTACTGTGACATGTGTGCTCAGATTGAGACACGGGATTTCTAGTTGTGACTTATTGATCAGGGAGGCATCGAGTTGATAGAGGTTTTGGGCACGGGGGCCAGGATATCCGTAGATATCCTGGAGCTAGGTCGTTTTCCTAGTTGGTAGGGTGGATATTAGTTTTGGGCAGTTTTTCTGTGTCTGTGGAAGGACTGGACTGTGTAGCAGAGAGCAAGGCAGCAGACAACATAAATTAGCATCAGAACCAGGTACTTTGTCAAGTTATGTATTTATTTCTTTCTGCCATGAAATCAATATTTATTGATAAATCTAAGCTACTGAAGTTTCTGTTATAAAAATCAATATTATGCTTGAAGGTTATTGTTACATTTTATTTCATAAAATGTTTATGAGACTTAATGATTTTTTAGAAATATATGGGCATTACAGAAGAGTTCGCTGACATTATAGTGGACGAACTACCTCGTTCGTTGCCACCGATAAGGAGTGTGAGTCATCATATTTACCTCATACCAGGAGCTAGTTTGCCAAACAAAGCTGCGTACAGGTTGACACCGCAAGAGAATGAGGAGGTTAAAAGACAAGTCCAGGATTTTATGGACAAAGGGTTAGTCAGGGAAAGCTTGATTCCATGTGTTGTTCCAACAATACTCAGTCCGAAGAAAGATGGAAGCTGGAGGATGTGTACCGACTCAAGAGAGATCAACAAGATAACCATCAGGTACAGGTTTCCATTGCCGAGAATGGATGATCTGATGGATTGCTTGAGCGGAGCAAGGTACTTTTCAAATATTGATTTGAAAAGCGGATATCACCAGATTTGCATGAGAGAAGGCGATGAATGGAAGACAGCCTTCAAAACCAATGAAGGACTATATGAATGGCTTGTTATGCCGTTTGACTTAACGAATGCGCCAAGTACCTTTATGAGGTTGATGAACGAGGTCTTGAGAGATTTCATCGGGAAGTTCGTCATTGTGTATTTGGACGACATATTGATTTATAGTAGGTCAGTGGCAGAACACTTACAACATTTGGCTATAGTTATGCGGAAGCTACAGTAGGAGAAGTTGTTGATCAACATGAAGAAATCTTCGTTCATGAAGATGGAGCTCATTTATCTGGGTTTTGTTATTTTCGTAGATAAATTAAGAATGGATCCAGAGAAGGTGGAAGTAATTAAAAATTGGCCATCACCGAGAAACATTTTCGAGGTGAGAAGTTGTCATGGTTTGGTTAGTTTCTACCGGAAGTTCATTAGGAATTTCAGTGGAATTAGCACAGCGATGATGGATACAGTGAAGAAGTGGCACAAGTCTTTTCACTGGACAACAGAGGCTAAGAAGAGCTTCAATTTGTTGAAGAAAAAGATCACGGAACAACTAGTTCTGGTGTTGCCGGATTTCCAAAAGACATTTCAGGTAAAATGTGATGCAAGCAGATTTGCAATAGGAGCGGTCTTAAGTCAGGAGGACAGGCCGATTGCATATTTCAGCGAGAAGCTAAATGAGGCGAATTTGAAATACTCCACGTATGATAAGGAATTTTATGCTATCATACAGGCATTAAAGAAATGGAGGCATTACTTGATACCCAAAGAATTTGTATTGTACAGTGACAATCATGCATTGCAGTTTGTGACTCAACAGGAGAAGTTGAACCAAAAACATGCCAAATGGGTTGAGTATATGTAGAATTTTACATTTGTAATTAAGCATATTTCAGGTACTGCTAACAAAGTGGTTGATGCTTTGAGCAAGAAGTGTTTTCTTTTGCAGGAGTTCCGAGTCAAAACATTGGGTTTTGAGGACCTCGGGAACATGTATGCAGATGATCCAGATTTTGGGGAAGCGTATGAATTAGCTGAGAATCCAGTTCTCAGAGATAGAAGCCCATGGATAGACTATATGATCTAGGAAGGATTGTTGTTAAGAGGCATTCAACTGTGTATTGTGAAATGTTCCATGAGGGAGAAATTATTGAAGGAGAAACACAGTGGTGGATTAGCAGGACACTTTGGCCATGACAAAACATTCTCGAAGCTGAGCGAATCATACTTTTGGCTAGGGATGTGACCATATGTCAATAGGTTCGTTGATTGATGTCGAGTTTGCCAGCATTCGAAGGGAAGAAGGAAGAATGTAGGTTTTTATCAACCGTTATCCATACCAGAGAAGCCATGGGATGAAATCAGCATGGATTTTATACTGGGATTGCCAAGGACGCAAAGAGGATTTGACTCTATCTTTGTGGTCGTAGACAGATTTTCTAAAATGGCACACTTCATTCCATGTCAGAAAACCAGTGATGCAACTCACACCGCAAATCTGTTTTTCAAAGAGGTCGTTCGACTTCATGGGTTGCCTAGAACCATAGTTTCGGATAGAGACACGAAGTTCATAGGGAATTTTTGGAGGACCTTATGGAATAATATGGGAACTAACTTGATGTTTAGTTCTGCCTATCATCCTCAGATGGATGGATAGACAAAAGTCGTGAACAGAAGTCTGGGAGACTTACTGAGAAGCTTGGTGACAGAGCACCACAACAGTTGGGATAATATATTGCCACAGGCAGAATTTGCATACAATGACTCAGTGAATCAAAGCACAGGAAAGAGTCCATTCCAAGTTGTATATGGCATGCAGCCAAGAGGAGTTTCTGAACTGATAGATTAAGAACAGACTGCTACTAGCAGTGCTAGTGCAGAAGAATTCACTGAGGCGATGAAAGAACTTCACATCCAGGTGAAGGAGTGATTGCTGAAATCAAGCCAGGAATATAAGCGTAGAGCAGATCAGGGGAAGAGACAACTTTAGTTTGAAGTTGGTGACTTGGTTCTGGCACACTTGAGAAAAGAAAGGTTCCCGAGAGGAACATACAACAAGCTCAAAATGAAGAAAATCGGACCCTACAAGGTCTTGAGAAAATTTGGGGACAACGCTTATGAGATTGAGTTACCGGATGGAATCAGGATATCTCCGATATTCAATGTCTCAGATTTGTACCCATATAGAGCTGGAGAAGCAGAGACTGGAGATGAGCAGCCAGTGATCCAGTGGACAAAGCAGATGCCAGTTGCAGAGAAGTCTCAAATGGAATGCATACTGGACAAGAGAATGAGTAAGAAGACTAGAAGGAAGCAATACTTCGAGTATCTGGTCAAATGGAAGAACCATCTAGTTGAATATGCCAGCTGGGAGAATGAGGCAGAGATCCAAAAGCATGGACATACCATGCAGGAGCTCATGGACAGGAGCCCATGAAAGTTTTCAAGCTGAGGAGTATGATGCAGGAGCATCGCCAACACATCAAGTGAGCCAGCACGGAAGCGGAAGACAGCTGGACAAGCCAGCACCAAATTCTGAAAACACTTTGGCATTGTTGCGCAAGTATTTAATGAAGCCATTTATGAAGGCACACTTGTACATTGTAAATGGACCTTGAGCGGATAGCTCTCATCCTTAGGTAGATGAGGCATTTAAGATAGTTAATGTAAAGTAGATAGAATATTTAATTCTAGATTTGATAGCTTTAGAGCGCAAGAGGGAAACGGGATATAGACACCCTCATTGTGTATTGTAACATAATGGATATTATCCAGGAAGAGAAAACAGAGAGCTATGTAAAAAGAACACCCATGTATTGATATTCGAATTAATAGAAGAAGCTTTCATTCAAATTCATGGTTTGTGTTGTTCTCTATGTATAGATGTTGATATGCTCATGAATGTTTACTTCCTGTCATACATTTGATTTTATATGCTGTGTATATGATTTCATGAATGAGATGAAGTCTGAGAGGAAGTGAGAATGAGTTTCAATTGTTTCTTTGTTTGAGCAAGGATTCCTGCAAGGAGTGCAGTTGAAGTCGTCCGCAAGGAGTGCATTGACAGAAGGCTCAAATAATTAACTTTTGTTCTCATTCGCCCAAAAGTGAAAGTGGGTTACAGGAGCCATGCAAGGAGTGCACAAGCTAAGATAAGTCTCATAGTTGCGATTCTGAGCAGAGGAATTGAAGACTGTTGCTGCAGGAGTGCGTAGAGTCGAAGGACTTCAACACATAGTCGTGATTGAAGATTTTCCGCAAGGAGTGCATGCAAGAGTTTCTTTCGGAGGACTTGATAGCCATTAGTAATCTCAGGAGGGATAGGCCTTCAAATTCGTTGAAGGACAAAGCAGAAAAGTTGTGCCATGAAGGTTGGCAAGGAGCATTGCAAGTTTGCGAACAGAGGTGACGAGTTCCATGGAGGAACACTCAGCCATTTCATAGATTTCGTCAGAAAGGATAGACGGTCGACATTGTCTGAGGAGAATCCGTGAGTTTCTGAGAACTGTTAAATCTTGGAAAGTTATAGGGGAGATACGATGTTACATTCCCCAAAGGTTTTAAGCTCAGGAGGACGGTGTCGTTTATCAGAATCACGAGGACCGTTGGATCTACTCGTGGATCGGCATATCGGGATTTCGTGAGTTGAGACTCCAAATTGTCACAACGGAAGTCATGATATTGCGATACGCGATATCCCGACAGTTGAATGACAGTGTGGGCCATAGCGGAGTCAGCGAATGGAGGACAGGTGGCATAAGTCATCGGGATCTCACCGCGAGAAGTCCTGAAATATTGGCATTAGGATTCGTGATCGTGCGAAGTCCGAAGTTCAAAGTCCCGACGAGATAAGGGACCGTTGAAAAGTCAATCATGAGCGCATCAGAATTTCGGCACATCGGGACTCAGAAGTTGGAGAACCGAGTGTTTGGCGTCGCGAGTAGCGAAATTGCGATAGAAGAAGTCACGATAGAAAAAGGGAGAGGTCAGCATAGGGTTGTATCAACGTTCAGGAATTCGTAATTCCAACACCCGACCCCTGACCTTTGAACTTGTGAAGTTGCGAGTTCTGATCCTCCGATAAGTGGAGAAAGGGGATCGCGCGAATAGTGCTGTGGGTATAGATTTCCCGATAGGGAAATAGAAGAACCTTAGAGTTCTTCGGGCCAAGAAGTAGGAGATCCTGTGAGAGCGGACGTGCCCGAGGGTGCGGCTGCGTCAATTTATTAAGTTTCTTCATGGGTTATTTTCTTGTATTCTAGCTAGGCTCTCTCCAATATTTTTAGCTTAATATGGACCTTTGCCAATGATTTGGACATAGATCTTTAAAAACCACTTTTTTCATTTTTTGACAAATCCAAGAATAATTGGACAATGGCCCTCTGCGACACTTTTGTATATATCCTCTTTATGGAAAAAACCCGTAAATTTCATCTCAATTTGACTTAATTTTCTCCAGTTATGTCCAAACTATGAAAATGGCTCCAAACTTGGGTTTTTGTTTTTTTGAAACTATGGAATATCTTTTCCTAAGTGTGGTCTGCACCATCTATCTCAAATCATAAGCATTCTGGACCATTGATATTCTTTCTATCGGTGCTCAGGGATCAAGAATTGATTATTTCCTTCATGAACCAAACCTTCCCACCGATCTTCCTGATGCCCAATCACTGACCACCGATCGTTTTTCTCCGCAAACCAAAAATTCGCCCACGAATCTCACTGATGCCTGAACATCAACCATCGAACATTGACAATATTCCCTAACAAACCCAGGTTTCCCACAAATCTTTTCGCACCCTGACCATCAATGATCAACCATCCATTCGTTGATGTGGCATGACGCGTGGATGTTGAGTTTGCATGACACATCATCCTAAGGAATCAACTGGGATAATGTTCCATGACAGATGGATGTTCACATCAAATGAAACATCATCACCCTCCTTTCATCATCGACCATCGACAGTCATTTATTTCCTTTGGCTGAATAAAAATTCACACAAAGGTATTGATCTTCGACCCATCGGCCATAGTCGATTCTCCAATTTCATTTGGTTTAATTTCAGTGCTTCGTCAGACTCGTCGATCCCTGATCCATTGGCCATTGACGATCAAAGATTTCTCCTAGCAAACTTTCACACTTCACCAAAACTTGTCGATCCCTGACCATCGATTGTCGATGATCAGAGATGTCTCCTGGCAAAATTCAACACTTCACCAAAACCTGTCTATCATCGACCATCAATCGTCAATGATTGAAGGTGTCTATTGACACATTTCAACACTTAGCAATTTCTACAATTTCCTCGACAAATTTGGACCATCTATCTACCTCATTTTCCCAACCGTTCAAATGAATCTCAGTTGTTGATCTGCTTACTTTTTCAAACTTGAAAACATTATGAGTTTTAAATTTTTCAAGAACAAATATGGGTCGTTGATCTCAATATAGAACATGATCTTGATCGTCGATCCTCTAAAATTTTCTTCGCGCTATAACGACCATTAAAATATGATTCTTTTTTAACCTTCCAAGTCAAATTCGAATCTACAAATCTACAGATCAAATCCATTAAACTTCTCAAACAATTCAAATTATTTAAAACTCGAATCTACCCACGAATTCGGGGATTTTCTCTCTAATTTTCTACCAAATCCGTACCAACTAAATCTATAAAAATGAATCTACCTGATTTTCACCCTCTCTGGCCCATATTAGTCTGATGTCTCAACTAGAAGCTCTGATACCAATATGTAACATACCAATCCACCCACAATCTAGGCACGCTACCTACAAAACTCACTTCTAAATGGATTTCAAATTTATGATACCATTTAACTAATAAAGAAGCATGAAAGGACACCATAACAAAACATGCAATAATCAGTATCATGCTACAACATAAAATAATGTTTAAACATTCCATGGACAACAATAACCTACAAACATGCAAAGTATAAATATGAATCTCAGAGACAATAAATTAATACATAGCAGAAATAAATATATAAGTAGAGAAACCCATGACAGAGAGTACTTATCTTACTAAAAAACACTCACCAACTAGTTGCAGACTAAGGAAATTCCACCCAACCATAGACACTACTATTCCAAGTCTCAACAATAGGTCACCCCCGAGCCAAGGCTATGAATCCATAAGGATAGTTCCAGGGTGTCACTCAAGTTCCCAAACCAATCAACACTCAAGATATCATAGGTTTCTCAACACACAGGAATCCAAAGTAGACCATCTCTCTTCTTTGTCATCCTACAAAACCCAAGAGAATGGACCCCCTTCTTTGCCACATATCCCCTCAGGCTATCCACCTTCTTCCAGGGCTCCAATGCATCTCATCAAGAATCTCCATGCTGGGACTCTCAAGACTCGTAACTGTGAATAAAATTTAGTACATGTCAATGCATCTCAGGTATGCATGCATTAATTCATGGCTACAATACACCAGCAATCACTACATCCAACCAATAGTGACTTCTCTCCCGGCAATTCGTTTTTCCTTTCCCCCACCAAGACTAAGGATGAATGAGCAACAATGAATAGTGAAAGTGTGAATGGAGAAGAACCCCGAAATAGACGATAAGATGGGTTTATATATTTAATTGGGAATCTAGAACCACATGGACTTCCCCTAAGAATATCATGTAACCCTTTCTCTCCATTAAAGAAATTATGGGTAAATAAAATATAATAAAAGACTTATCCCCCTTAATCCCCCTCTCTCGTGGAATCATGGCCCCCTATAACTCTTTTCATTGTCTTTCTAGTAGCCAACGATGTATTTTATTATTAATAATGATCAAAACATTACATTTCCTAGGCATGTTGGCCTCTTTAATTGTTTGGACACTCCAACATTTCATCAAATAAAAAAAATACATTATTTAATATGGGGACTAAAAATTGAGGTATTACATCTGGATATTGTCAAATAAAACATTTTTTGAGCAATGGAAACAAAGGAGAGGGGCACCACTAGTTGAAATATGATTTCACAAGTCCAACGCAATTGACAGATCATTGATCCAAGAATGGTTAGAGTTTTACAGAAAGTTTCAACTCGCTTCCTAAATCCATCCAGGGACACATTAAGAGTTAGATCCGAGGGAACAAATCAAAATCAAGTAACATAATTGATTTATGTAAGATACTACAAGTTTGTTTGGCCAAGGCCCACGTGAGGGAAGTACCAACAATAGCTTGAGCCAATGTCTTGAAAGTTCAACCCTCAATGCAAAAATGTTATTTTTCACATGTAACTGTATGTGACTAGTTTTTATATCTGAAAATTTCTTCCTAGTGAACTAATAATAAAATTTAGTTGTTATCATTAAAAAATATTACACTGAAAATTATTGACTCAAATTATTTGCAGCAGAAACATAAAATATCAGAGACAAATAATCAACACATATGAGACACAAATTTCAGTTATGTAACCCTGCTAAATTCAAAAACTCTAAGGGAAAAACAAACCCTCCAAACCAGTACAATATCACCAAATCTGAGGACAACCTTGTCCTCTCAGCAAATACAAATATCACCAAAAGATGAGGACAACCTTGTCCTCCAATAACCATACAGATCAAAAAACCAAACCTCGAAAATTTACTGGAAACTTCCTCTACCCACAAATCAACTACATACCATCTGTATGACCTAATGATGTCACCTTTCATCCTGTACAAACCTGCTCCCACCCAAAAAATATGTACGCAATTCTCCTTATTGAAACCCACGTACATACACACTTTGATCCATTGCAACCCGTGTATACACAACTATTCCCACTACAACCTACTTACATTCATGATTCTCCCTCTTGTAACCCATGTACTTATGCACTTTTCCTTCCTACAACTTATGTACAACCATAGAAAAACCTTTGTACGAAAACCTATGTACAATTCACTCCCTACGACATCTCTTCCTCTACACTAGATTTACCTCCATACATAATTTCCCTTTGCTAAAAACACCCAGCCACCTAGAAAAAGTGAAAAGTCACTTATGTTAGCGCCATTCTTCCACTCACTCGACACAATATGAAAGGTCACAATGACCTATCTCCTTTATTTACAAGTCTTAGGTGTCAACATAGAATCCCCTCCACAAGTCAACATAAAATTACACTTTCTTGTGGGTGTGAAGCACCAACACAAACCCACAAATTCCACCACCAAACCCATGAAGCCCTGAATTCATTTCAATGGTGGTTTTCTCCAAAATAAGAGTGTAATGTGGTTCCCATGATTATTCCCACATTCCCAACACCTAGGCCACGCAAAAATTCATGCTCGAATCTACAAAAATAAACACTCCCTCTTAGTGAGGGAGGTATTCTCACCATGCTCCACAATCAGATGGAAATAACTCTATCTTCCACCTTGGGAGTAGCTCTGTCTCTTGCACTAGATCCTCTACCACCACTGATCTCCAATCCACCTGATCGGTTTCCCCCTCTATCACTGAAGTAAATCATGCTCTCTAGTCCTCTTGACTAGTTCTATCCTAAATCACTGAAGCAAATACTACTGTCTAGCATGATCCCTCCCTAGAAGACACCCTGCTCCTATAATCCTCCCGCTCCTAAGTATCTTTCCTGGCCATATCAACCCATGAAACCCTCCTGAAGGTCTTGCAAGATGCCTCTCTCCCACATGGATCTGAAGGTTGGCTCCCACTAAGTGATTGCCTCTCCCTATAATCCTGTTGACTCTCTCTAAAGTTGATCTCCCTATGAGTCTACACAACCTATGGAGCTACCTGATCCATGTCCATTTTCCTCTGCACAGTCCTTGGAGGATACTCCTCTCCAATGGATCAAAAGGGATGACTCCCTTTGAACTCTGCCTCCCTCTAAGATGACACTATCGATGGGGATACCTTCCTCATTACTGGTGGAGCTACTTGCACTCTCTGAATCTGTGCTACTCATAGGGCCACCTACCTCAACAATGGTGGAGATACCTTCTCCTCCTCATCTGTCTCTCTTCTCCTTCTTGTCAGAAAACACATAGGATGGCCCCTTAACTTATATAGTTTTCCCTCCCTAACTCCAAGAACCACCATTGATATGAAGCTATATTTTGTAGGAACAAACAACACATGTCCCTCTCAAAACAATATATGGTATCCATTCCTCTCAATCTACAATACTGAGAGAACACTCCTCCTGAGTTTTGGCATACATAACAAATTCAATACCATACCACCTCATCACCTCACTTGACTCAAGTCAAAATGATACCATACCCAATCCATGTACTGCATACTTGGTTCCCATACCAAGCTCCACACAAAAGTCTACAACAATCTCTGTGAAGTTGTCAAATAACTCTCTCGCACCTATCATATGGAAATATGATTCAGTATCCACCAAACAAGTCCCCCTATTGGAGAATTACCTGAAAGGGTGAATACCAACAAGATCTCTTTCTGGAACTTGTCTGCAAATTCATCAACCTCTATTTTTTATACTTGTTTCCTTCTTCCCCTTCCCCTCTAGTGTGGACACTGTGAAGCATAGTGACCATAGTCATAACACTCAAAAAATCTAATCTTGCTGAGATCATTCTTCTATCTTGGCTCTGGAGATGCTTCTCTCTTGGGAGAATCCCTTCTCCCTTGTGAACCTCTTCTACCTGGATAACCTCTTTTTCCATTCCTAGTGCGGGTTGTAAGGGCCCAATTCTCATTACTGCTACTCTTCACCATACTATCGATATCAACTATGGAAAAAAATGCATATCCCTACTCCTCAATTTTTTAGGTTGAGAAAAAAATACTAGCACCCATAACACATTTTCCATTCACACCACATCCCCTGTGTCCATAAAGAATACCACTTTCTAGATCCTTCTACTACATTTTTGGTCCTCATATCAAGCTCCTCGTCCATACCCGAGTCAAAAACTATGAGGATCATGAAAAAATAATGTTCCCTTGTCATATGTCAATATTTCCCACTATATAAGAACCATGCAATCCTCCAAGGAAATATTCTTTCTTACCCAAGTCACGACCATCCAATGAACTTCTGCCCAAGTCCATTATCCAAGCGACAAAAAAATCTTTGTGTCTATGCACACACTACAACTAAACTCGTGTGATCTCTTTGAACAATCTTGAGTTGTATATGGACACTCATTCTAATCCACTCTAAACCTCTGCAACTCATCTATGCAAGTGTCCTCATCCTCCTTAGTCAAATTCCTCATACATTGTCATTCCTTAACAATGTGCAACTCTCCAGCCCAATTAATACTCTATCTCCTGAACCTGACATACACATAAAGCCATATTCTCAATGCCAAAACACCTAGGATACACCCATAGAAACTCAACATGACAAGCCACTGGAAGTCCTTCCACAGGATTGGCAACCTACCACACAAAATGTTGTTGTGATCTAGGCTCTACAACAATCCACCAAAACTCCCAACATGCCACACCATAGAGCTACAATAGTCCACAACTCCACATCTGGAAAATATGCTACATGTCTCAAATGAGACATGATCTAACTTGCTATCACCCTCAACAACACTATATCTCCCTCTAAGGGATAACTCCTCAATACTGCTACAACTCCCTCTCAAATTTGTCACCTGTGACCTACCCAGAACAAGAACAAGAACAACACTATTCTAGTGTTGTATCCAAAAATGTGTCTCAAATATGATCCCCTTATATTTAAATACCAAGGTTTGATGCCATGTCAATTCTCACATGCAACTCTATGTGACTAATTTTCAGATCTGAAAAATTGCTTCCTTGTGAATTAACAATAAAACCCTAGTTGTTATCACTGAACAATTTTACACTGAAAATTATTGTTTGAAATTACATGCAACAGAAACACAAAGGATCAGATACAAATCATCAATACATATGAGACACAAATTTTCATTCTGTAAACTTGTTAAATTTATAAATTCTGGGGAAAAACTATCCCTTCCAACCAATACAATATCACCAAATCTATGGACAACCTTTTCCTCTCACCCAATACAAATATCACCAAAATCTAAGGAAAAAATTTTCCTCCAATAACCACACAAAACCGAAAACCAATCCTCTACAATTTCATGGAAACTTCCTCTCACCGAAAATTTACTGCAAAGCACATGTATGACCTGATGACATCACCTGTCATCCTGTATGGACTTGCTCCTACCTATAAAACTATGTACGTAACTCTTCTTACTACAAATCACATACATACATGTTTTTCTCCACTGCAACCTGCATATACATGATTGTTCCCACTGTAACTTGCGTACATACACAATTCTCCCTCCTGCAACTCCCATACAAGTACATAAAAACCGTTTTATGGAAACCTTCCTACAATTCACTCGTTTTGACTTCTCTTCATCTTGTCCAAATTTTCTACCATGCAGAATTTCCCTTTGTTGAAAACACCAAGCCACCTAGAACAAGTGCAGAATCACTTATGCTAGCTCCATTCTTCCACACACTCTACATAATATGAAATGTCACAATGACATATGTCCTTTATATAAAAGTCTTAGGGGTCAACATAGAATCCTCTCCACAAGTCAACATCAAATTAGACTTTCTTGTGGGTGTGAAGCCCCAACACAAACCCACAAATCCCACCACAAAACCCATGAAGCCCCAAATTGATTCCAATGGTAGTTTTCTCCAAACTAAGAGTGTAATGTGGTTCCCATGGAAATTACCACATTCCCAACACCTAGGGAATGTGAGAATACATACCTGAAGATACAAAATCAACAAAAAAGTGTATTGTCTCTAACTAATAAAAACCCTCGTTCTAGATATTATCAAACTTTTTTTTTTTGGAAATGGAATCATAGGAGAGGACTTTCTGAAGTTGTAATCCAATGGAATCAATGGTTCATCAATTTGAGTCTCAGTTATATATTTATGACGAGTTGCAACTCAGTTCTTGAATCCATTTAGGGACACATTAAGAATATGATCTGGGGAAAGAAAATCCAAACCAAGCAATAAAATTGATCTCTGTAAATCCCTTCAAGTATTTTTAACCAATGTCGACATGAGGATTCTACCCAAAATCTCTTGAGCCAATGTTTTGAAAAATTGACCCTTAATGTAAAAATTACATTGTCTCTTATTAACCAAAACCTTAGTTTTACAGATCGTCAAAGAATTTTTTTTTCAAGAAATAGAATCATAGTAGAGTAACCCTAGCTATAATTCGATCTCATGACTCCAACTCAATTGAATATTCATTTATTTGAGTCCTAGTTAGATATTTATGGAAACTTGCAACTATCTTATTGAAGCCATTTAGGGACAGATTGAAAATTTGGCTCAAGGGAACAAAATCCAAATTGAGTAGCATAATCGAGTTCCATAATATTATGCAAGTTTCTTTTTCCAACGATGACAAGAGCACACTACCCACAATCATTTGATCTAGTGATTTGAAAATTTGACCCTCGATGGAAAAATTGTATTGTCTCTTATGAAGAAAAACTCTAGTTTTGAAGATCATCATCTAAATTTTGTTTTGGGAAATGAAATCACATAAGAGGGGTGCCCCTATATGTGATCCAATTCCATGATTCCAAATCAATTTATGGTTCATTTATCTGAGTCTTGGTTATATTTTTATGGTGATTTGCAGCTGCCTTCCTGAAGCCATTTAGGGATAGATTAAGAATTTGTTCCTAGGGAACAAAATACAAACTGAGTAACACAATTGAGTTCCATAATCTCTTGCATGTGTGTTTGTCCATGTTACACCTCAAAATTACTCACTTCAATAGTGTCGCAAGTGTCGTCATTACCAGTGTTGTAAGTGTCACATCTTGTCCACAACTGTCGCATCTTGACCACAAGTGTTGCAAGTGTCACAAAAATCATATTTCCATCTTGCCTATGTCATGTCTCTAACAACATCACAAAGACACTTAAGACACCTCAAATACTATTTTTTAAGAAGAGAGAACACTTGACAGGGAGTACAAACCTTTTTCCACTAAAAGATCCACTAAAAAATAGATTTTGGAGAGTAATTCTCCCCTACCCACTGTTAGGGAGTGCTAGCGCTCCCTGATCCTCTTTGGGGGAGTCTTTGAGCGCTCTATGCACCCTTTTGGGGGAGCTCTACCATTTTCTGAGCAAGTTTTGAGTTTGTTGAGACAAATCAGGGAAGAATCCCTCAATTCCTAAAGGTGGTTGGATTCAAATATATGTTCAAGGCATGATCTTAGGGAAGATACTCAACTGAAGGAGAGGAATCATCAACTTATCCCAAATATCTCTCAAGTGGTTGGGAATATCCAAGGTTATATAAGGAGGCCTTCTCATGGTGAAAGGTACAATAGAGACTAGAGATTGATACCAAACTTATGATCCTATAAGTGGTATGAACATGGAAAAGATTGGAGATGTGAAACTTATGATCCCATAAGTGAGATGCCATCAAATAAATCAGTGTATATTACTTGAGCAAAGGGGTTGGACAAGGAGAACTAGAAGAAGCTGTTGCACCCTCATCAAAGGATTGTAAGTAATTTTACTTGTTCTCATCAATATATCAATGTTTGGCCTGTTTCTTTCAAACTAATGTTTGTTCCACACGAATTTGTCTATAATAGATGGATCAATATTTGAGCTAATATCAGTAGAGTAGGAAGTACATTGTATCTTTGTTTGTTCTAGAGGACCTATCAGGGACCTCAGGATCGAATCTCAGCCTGGACTTTGCAGGGACAAACGCCATTAACAAGGTACATATCTTTCATCTTCTCCTTCGTATATTAGCTTGATTAGATATAAAAGGATGTCAGTGTCCATGTTAATCACTTTTTTGTCTTGGCCTTAGGAGTCTAGAGACCAAGAGGGAATCCACTTGTCCGCAAGGGGATTCACCTACAACAAAAATTGGCAACTCCACTGGGGGGGAGCTCTAATTTTTGTTTCCATTCCCAGGTATTGTTTTGGCCCTTTTCCCACTTTCTTGGCATTCTCCATATTGTCTTTTTGATTATTATATTTGTTTGATTGCCTCTTTGTTTCATCATGATCACCCTGATTGACTTAATTTCCTTGATTTTTTGAGTTTCTGGGCCTTTTTATGAGATTTTGAAGCAGAGCGTTGCCCTACCCTTGTTATCAGAGTGCCAACACTCCCTGGTGGTCTTACATGGAGCGTTGGAACACTCTAGTGCCCCTTACACCAGAGCGCTACCCCATTTTCAGTGAAAAATGCTCTAGGTTTACAGTTTTTTGAGTTTAGTTTTTGCCTTTTTCATTTGCTCAGGGTCTCATACTCTCAGTCCATCTTTGTCATTGGTTTTCAACACCTTATTTCTGATAATTCATCTTCTTTTTTGGGGGATTTTGACATTTTATTTCCTTCCCTTTAAGTCACTCTTTGTCTTTGCTAACCTAGAGTTAACTTGTTGTTTTCTTCTCCTTTATCTGACTGAGTGGAATCTTTTGTGAGGAAATCCAAAGGTTTGTGAACCTTTTCATTTGATCTTTGAGGTCATTTTTTCCATCATTTCTCTTTTGTTTGAGGTTTTTTGGTTCTTGTTTGCAAATTTGGTTATCTTTGTCCTTCTTGTCTATTTCACGACGAGAATGCATTTTTTGTTTTGTGTGAGGTTTGCTTCTGATTGTTTAATCCTGAAGTCCAATTGACATTTAGAAGTTTTACATCTGATTATCATTCACATATAATAAAAAGGATATATTTTAGTGATTGGTTTGAATATTAGAAGGCATTTCTGAATTTTTTAGCATTGCATTGGATTTTATTGAGAAACAATTGATTGAGGACATTACATCTTAGTGCTTGATAGTGAAAACAAATCTTTCTCTCTTTCCCTTAAATAGAAATTCATCGAAAGACAATACTTCTTATCATCTTCTTGTGAGTTTTTTTGGAATTGAGTCATCATACCATCGGTTTCATTGTCATACACCCTTTGAGTAAAGAGTAGCTGGAAAATGAACACTAATTAAAAAATTATCTAGAACATTTTGTTTTTACGATCTCCCACCAACATTAGACTAGGACTAGTACTTTGGATTAGGATGTGAGTACAACTCTCCAAAGTTTTTCAAAACAAACATTAGCATCCTGAGATAGGGAGAGTCAAATCCAATTGTCGTATAGGCTTTCTGGGATCCCCCTCTCATACAGGGGTTATGCACGAGGTCGCATTTGGGAGAATTACAAATATTATCCCTCCGTGGTTCAACTATTTATAGTGGTCAAATCGTATATTGGGGGTCACTTGAGGGTATACCCATGATTATGTGTTGGAGCCTCTCGAGTTGATTTCAGACTTGTTATCCTGCCCATATGTTTGGATCGGACTGTCGACTGTACCCACCTAGGAGATGACTGGGAGTTGATGTCCTTAGTTTCCATAATCTTTAGGTACTTACACAAGGTGACAGTGAAGGGAAGGCTCACTGTACCTGGAACAGACATTGGTCAAAATCACTCGGACTCCTTGGAGGGTAAATCCACAATTACTGCATGGAATCTTGCACCAAGGTGAAAGTCCATTAAGCAGGTTGTCATTGTAACTGGTCCACCATATCCTAGCCCATTCTTGACTTGATCACGCGATGTTGGATTTCATCACCAACTAGTACGATCATCGAGAGAAGTTTTGTTTGCTTGGTTTTGATTTCTAGACATTATTAGCATATGTTGTTTCTTTTTGTTAGTTAGCCCTAGATTTTCAGCGTGTACTGTTATTCTCCAAAATTGAGCCTGTAGATGATAAAGGTCTTCGTCAATTGTGTAGGATGCAAGGGATACCTTCAGAAGGCTACCAACCCTTACCTCCTAACCCTCCAGAAGACAACTATCATGGAGAGGTAGAAAATCAATCTGACACTAGGAGTGTTGTTACTCCTCCATTAGACAATTCATAAGGGACTTTGTTTACGGTTGAGAATCCCACCCCTCACACTACATCTGTGTAGACAATTCCTCTCGAACCACTTTTTCTTCGTTTAGACTCCCTTGGGAACATCAGAGACGAAGAGGTCCCACAGTTACCTGCAAGAGATTTTACCGAAACATATATGGGATCCACAAAACCAACCGTTGGTGATGAGTATAGAACTCTTGTTTGTCCTACCACTGCAGTAGATACAAATCCCACACCTACTCGTTCTGTATGGAGGAATTCATCCTTTCGACAACCCTTTAATCCTCATGACCCTCTTGTTGAAACTAGGCCATCTGGTCAAACTATGAATCACTCCATCGATCAGGTCAGTAACCCTACTTTTGCATCAGCACAAGTCTATCCTAATGTTGGACTCATAACCTCTACTCATTCCCAAGGCACTTCGATCCCTACCTCCTCTTTTACAAACTTTCACTCTACATCTCCACATGTTTTGCACGATCTTGCTAGGACATATTTTCACCCAAGAATGCAGACCCTTGCCAACCAAATACAACCGACTAGAGGGAAACCACCATCTAATGGACCTATCCATCTTGGAAGACCATCATCCTATGGCAGGCCTACCCCTCCCAGGGGACAACCCCCTTTTCATGTTCCTCCTGGAGGGCAACCTCTCTTTTCCATTCATACCCCAGTCGTTAATCCACCGCTGGCAGGGGGGAAACCTTCATCTATTGGAAACCCTTCAAAATCCTGGGGAGTATATTCTGGAGGAACATTTACCCAACCTCATGTTGGGGGACACTCATATCATAACCCACAAGGAGGAGTATGAAATCCTGTTCCTTCTAGACCATCTTATGGACAACCTTATCCGGGCGGCATCCCAAACACCACCTGGAGTCCTCAAGGACAACAACCTTATCCTCCCCATGGGTCTAATGTGTATCCCCCTCCGGGATCTACTCCTTACCCTCCTTAAGGGCACAATGTTCATCCTCTTTCTGGGAAAGCAAATCAACCGACTTATAATGGTCAGAACCCATCGGGTTATGCGAATGTTTCTCAGCCATCATCAAATCCTATTAATCCGAGTCAACAACAACCAGATGTAGGAGGACCTACTGGTTACAACTATCCACCTAACCCAGTTTATGGTCCTACTGGTGTTCCTATGCCACACCAGTATCATTTTCAAATTAACTGACAACTACCTTTCCTTGCGACTCTCGATCTCCCAGACTTGTCTCAGTTAACCAATGATCCTATTTTTCATTCACCAGTTTGGCTAGTTATTCCAGCTAAACTTCCTTCCGATATTCCAAAATTTGACGAAAAATATGGAGAAGATCCAAATAACCATGTGATGAATTTCCATTTGTGATGTTCATCAAACTCCCTCATTGATGATTCTATATGTTTGTGTCTTTCCCAGCAAACACTTATGGACTCAACACCAAAGTGGTATATTGAACTACCACGTGCTTCTTTTAATGATTTCAACTCCCTTGCCATGTCTTTCCTCACACACTTTGAACTACCTATTTGCTACAAGATGGGTACTAAAATATTGACCTCCCTTCGTCAAAATGACTCTGTGCATATCTCTAACCATATTCATGAGTGGAGACGAAGATGAAGGATGATCATAGTAATCATTCCTGACATATTATTGGTGAAGCGGTTTACTAAATCAATTTTACCCCCGATCGCTCACAATGTCTCTATGGGTGGCATGGTCACCGAGGAAGAAACCATTGCTTGGGATGAATACTTATATTTGGTTTATTCACAATCTGGTACTTTGTATGATTTTCTTCCAAATGCTGCTCGAGCTAATACTGATCCATCCAAGCCGTCCTCCTCATCTCATGCAAATGGTGTTATTGGTTCCGTCAAAACTCAATCTACTTCCCAGTCAACCACACTCTCCTCTACCTCCCCCCAAACTCAGATCTCTAAGGTGAATGCAGTTCAATCTACCCCTTCACAACAATCCGAAGGTAAGAATAAAACAAAAAATAAATCAAAAAATACTAATCACAACGAACAACCAAAAAAATCAAGCTCAAACACCTGCTACCGAAAATCAACCACAACAGAAACTAAAATTCTCGTGTATCATTTGTGGTGATGATCACTACACTCGAGACTATCCACATCGCAATGAAGTGGATAAAATTTTCCAGGGAAATTCACAACCCATTGTACTTAGCCTTTTCCATAGCAGCAATCCATGGTTGCTCAAACCCCCTCTCCTGGGGGAAGTGGATTTGGAGAATGGCTTCCTTTTGGAATTGTAGATAAACATGGATGTTTAGAGCCACCTGCAAGAATTATAATATAATTAAAATTTCTAATGAGACATGCAATACTGTAAAGACACAACTAAGATGATGTTTGGATGCAACAATAACATTGATAAGACAAATAGAATGCTAAAATGTCTCAAATAGGATTCTAATAAAACATAGTTAAGACACATATGTGACACCTAGGATGAAAAAATAATGCAAGTAGGATTTTATGAAGATTCTAGTAAGACACCGAGGAGACCCTGATACATCCAGTTACAAAAGAACTAAAATATAAACTCAAGCACTAAGAGAAAAACTTTGTATGTGTTAATTTATGGGGCCCAAGCATAGTTGGGGATCGGGTTTGATTAGAGGAAGGGACGCAGGGGTAGGGGGGGATAGGGGTTGGATGGAAATAAGGTAAAAGTGGGGAAGTGGGCTAAGGGTATAGTTTGGGAGCCATTGTTTGGGAGAAACTTTTAAATTTCATGGAAACTTATTCCAAGTCAAGAATATAGAGGGGAATATTATATTATTCTTATTGTAAAATAATGTACAGTCATTTAATCCATTAAATGAGGATAGATTATAAATTTAAAAATTAGCTACATACACTTAGAGCCCTTTATACTCTAGCAAGGGGGTATTTTTTTGCATTGTAATATTTCTTCTCATGTGAAATAGAAAGTAGTCATTAGCTTATGTTTTATGATTCTGAATGCAATCCCAATCCCATCTTTCTGAAAATTATTAGGGTGGTGTTGAAAAAAAATGTTTTTTCTTATTGATGGGCCTTCATGTGCCAATGATTATTTGGATAACTTGGGAAAAATGAAGGAAATAGTGTTAGACTCATTCATTAAGAATAATTAGGAATAATTTCTAAATGAATTTAAAATTTAACAAAAATAACAAAAAACACACATACCTCAAAATAGAATAGAAAATAACAAACAACTCAAATACATGTCTACTTACCTATGGTCATTAAAGTATACCATTAGTATCACTTATAATACTAATGGTATCAATTAACTTCATGATCTTATAATAAGGCAGGAAGTATCACACCTTTGATGATTTCTTCCTCGACATTATTTGTAGTTGGATGTTTATACCAACAACTAAGTTTTTATAGTGGTATACAAATTCACATGGTCTATATTATTGAAATACATAGCCACATTTCTTCCATGTTATTTCATATTGTTTTAGATATTCTCCTTAATAACCATCGACCCAATAAGAAATTGAATGTGTTCGGTCTCCATTACTGAGACAATGAGGGTCTTATTTCCCTATAAGCAATGTTCCAACCAATAGTTAGTGCCTCATTCATTACCATTTAGGTAAACCACTATGTATATGTTACCTACAAAAAATGATGTTCCAACACGTGATTCCACTAAATCAACAAATCATACTACATTAATTCTATTTAATCAAAAGTAATAAAATATTTTTTAAACTTGGTTGTACAATATCATAGACATGATCATAATCTAGTGAAATAGTTGATTGGTCCTCCTCCAAATAGGATAATTTAGTAGTTATACGTTGACCAATGGGGAGTGATACACGATCTCGTCTATCAACCCAATATCTTGATTCACAATCATCTGATTCACTACTACTACATAGACCATAGAAGCAATATTTTTTTCTTGCCCATATTTCATCTAAAGCATTGTTTGATGTTTGAACTAAATAAAATACATGAGTTCCCTAGAGTGTTTTAAATTCAAAAATATGTGATCGATATACATCGAAAACCTCCCAAAAATATATCTACACATTTCCTTTCCTTGTTTATTGGTCTTCTCACCTTCTTGTTCCCTTTACAATTTCTAAAGAACACTATTCAATAATAGTTTTTTCATCTCGAATGAGGGAATTAGTTGTCAAATTCATTTTTTAATTGTGTAAAACGATTTTGATGAATGCAGCTACTCCATCATGCTTCTATTTCTCATGGTCAGACTTGAAATAGTTACAAATATGTGGCGCCTTGGGTTTTTGTACAACATACACAACCATTGAAATACATGGGCATTTTTTAACCAACCAATGCAATTGTCAAACCAAATCCAAATCCAATGTCAATCCATATATATATTGTTTTCCTTCAAGTGATTATAGAACAACTCAAATAAATATTGTACATAAGCTAAGTCATCAAATCTATCGCCACTTATGTAGAAGTGATACTCCTTCAACATAACTCTTTTGTATTTACTTCTATCTATCCCATGCCTATATGTGATATAGACCATTATGTTGACATTCTCTAAGTGATAATATTGGCTTTGAATCTCATTTTGGGGTTGAAGGGTGTAGTTATTAGCAAAATAAATCACTGATAAGATAGTGCAAACAAGAAATGTATCTCTGCATATTCTAAAGTGCTTGTCCTTTTATTGATCCACATGGACATGTCGAACATATTGTTTTGTCCTTTCAAATAAATCCTCGATGAAGCCATGGACTCATACCTAGTGGGACAATAATAAAAACATATATAAGTTCATTGTTACAACAAACACCATCCATCACATTTGAAAGTGCAATTTGAAAGAAAAGATACCATTTAAGTACTTATTACTAACTTGGGAAGTCACCAACTATATATTTTTTCTTTCATGCCCTCCCCCAAAATTATATGTGACATATTTGAATCTTTCCATGTCAATCTACTTCTTCCCTAATTCAGACTCATTTATCGCATGCATGCACTTCCTTAGTAATTCCATTCCACCACACTTGGCACATGTCCCATATAAGAGATATTGTTTTATAATATGTACAACCCTATATCCTTATATACATTATGCTATGAACAAATTCTCTAGATGATGTCAATGGTAATATAATTGAGCCTTGTTGCATAAGAGTGTTATGAAATAGACAAAAAATGTGTGTGTGTGTGTGTGATGATAATAACCATATTCACTTTGGTATATACAACAAAATGTGTTATCTATTGTGTTTATTGAAACATTCCAAGGTTTTCATTTCTCGAAATATATTTGGCCCAAGTTAGGTTCACTATGCTCATTATTTAATCTCTCATATAATTATGTCTATGTCATGTAAAGAAAGTGTTTAATGTGGGGTTCATGGTCCCTAGAATCCCTTATCAATTTTAGTACATCTTTTTTTTGGAAGAAGGCCTATTTTTCTCATTCCGAAATGTTTTCACTAGTCCCTTAATTTCTCCAATTAACTTCATGTCAAAACGAGGTATCCTACTAGTGAAGGCCCTCAAATATATTTGGTCACATGTTTTGAGGTTATTTTTTCAAATAGAATACTTTTGAAGGGTTTTGACATTACATTTAATGAGATGATATGCTTGTTTGATAAAATGATATTTTATTGTGATCTTGATAACAATGGATTGTGAAAATATATGTCACGATGCATTATAGTCTTGAGAATGAGTTTTCTTACCAATGTTATGAAAATCATCCAAAAAGATTCTAATAATATGATTACATCTTTATGCAATTTTAATAGTTTTAATGCCTACAATTCTCCTAACAAGACTCGAACTCCTAAATTTTAACAAAGACATAAATAATAACAATTAGTTGCATAAGATTTTGGTTTGATTTATTCTTCAATAATTTTGTAGGATTGATAATGAATAGTTTGGTTAGGTAACTTACCTTCAAGTTATCCTAAACCACTTTCATCCACCTGAATGATTTTAGGATTTCTTTGGTATATAAAGCTTAGTATGGGTAGGGATGATGGACCCATATTCTAGTAATGTTGATGACTCTATTGTGAAGTTGCAAACATAGGATTTCTTACCCCTTCA
The DNA here is from genome assembly GCA_000966675.3 of Picea glauca. Lineage (NCBI taxonomy): Eukaryota > Viridiplantae > Streptophyta > Pinopsida > Pinales > Pinaceae > Picea > Picea glauca. The sequence goes on along the minus strand of JZKD02S2029551.1, from coordinate 82,322 downwards.
ATAACTTGTGAGTCAATTTTGGGAGAAGAGTGGACATGCTCATGGGTAGTTTCCAAAATGTCTAATTTTTTAACAAGATAATGCACCATAGGAACTTCTTAACCAGAAGGATATCCACCAGTTGCCTCTCTAATTAATCCATATTATAATCATCTCCAAGAAAATCCATAATCGTCTGGTCATCCACAACAATTTGGCTTGATGAAATCGGAATTGAAGGTTCACTAGAGGGTGAAATCACGAAGGTGGGTTACACTTTCGTGACAATCTGGTCTCCAAAATTTCGAAAAACATATTTTCGGCCGAACTAAAAATATTTTTCGGCCGAAAGATATTCTTTTCGGCTGAACTATTTTTTGGCCGAAAAAGTAAATGTCAAATCGAATGGAGCAATAACCGTGCCCTCGATTTGCGTGTAGAAATTTGGTCGGCTGGATATTTTTTTTCCGGCAATAAGTTTTCGGCCGAAAGATAGTTCGGCCAAACTATTGTTCGGCCGAACAATGTTTTGACCGAACTATCTTTCGGCTGAACTATCTTTCGGCCGAAAGATTGTTTATATATTAGCCAAACATCGATTTTGTAATGTTTGGAATTTTTTTTGGGTGCATACGCTCTGTATCGCGAGCGCATCGGTCGTGGAGAAATTGAAGTGGGTCGTGGAGAAATTGCAGTGGGTTGTGGTTGCAGTGGGTCATGGGTCGTGGTCACAGTGAGTCGAGGTTGTAGGTCGTCGAGGTTGCAGGGCCCCAAGGTCGTGGAGAAATTGCAAGCACAGAGGTATGGTTTCAATAATGTAATGTAATGTAGAGGTTTTAATAGATATTGCGAGCGAGAAATTGCGAGCACTAAATAATGTAATGTAGCGTAGAGGTTTTAATTGATATTGCCCCACTTTGTTAGAAGGATTGTTACGAGTGTGGGTGAGCTCTATCATAGAACAGGAAAAAATATTAGGCATCTCTTTTTGCAAATGGTAAATCCATTGACATTCTCAACACTGAAAAATGCAACAACACAATTATTATATTCGATTGTTTACTTTTCAGTTATAATCCTAGCTACTTAATCTAAATCTCTGAACTAAGACTTGTCTTCTATTAGTAGTAGTTATGTCTATACAACTTAAGACGACCCGGTTCTCAAGAGAAGCAACCTCACACACTTCTTCACCGCAGCAGACGTCCCAGAACCTTGCCAGCCTACCCCTACCCTATGAACGAAACTTACCTTCTGACCGAACCTTGCCGGACTTCACCTCCGTGGAAACCTCTGCCTCATAACTCCACCTTGGGACCATCCTGAAACTCCATGCTTGTGCTGTCTTTTATTTCTGTTGACCAAGAAGCAAGAAAAGCAAATATAGGAGAAACACCAGATCTACCACGTTATGCAGCAAAGCTAGCATCTCGCCTAGCATACCTTCCATTCCCAGATCGAGAACCACCAGGACAGACCATTTGTATGCTACTTTCTTTTAGTATATCCATCACATAGTTTGTCAAATGAGGTGCCTATGCAGCG
>JZKD02S2029551.1:17044-40461 GCA_000966675.3 Picea glauca | reverse complement strand
GAACAACTCATCACACATCTAAAGATACAGTGCTTTCAGGAAACAATAATCAGATCAAGTAATTGAAAGAGAGGATGGAGAACACTATTCTTGATTGCCAATACAAGTGAATGTAAGGCTTAATACAAGAGAGAGAGAGAGAGAGATCCTTTAATTTCAAGCCTATGAGTTCAATGAAGAGATAACAGTCTTCATGAACTAAAATAAACTGAAACAAAGTACATAAAATGAAAGATGGACAATTCTGATATTGTAAACGAAAGAAAACTGAACTTTATTTCTGCAAAAAGAGTCTATACAGTGGCATAAAATATCTCCCAGTTTGAACCCTTGTTTCTTATCAAAATTAGGCATTTATAGCCTCTTACAATCAGTTTTACAGATCCCAAAAACATGGATCTGTATTTAATAAAAGCAAGTCAAATCTAACTAAATAAGTTGATAATAAAGATTTAACAACTAAACTATCATTCGAACTGTCTTCAATCTCAAAAATTCGCCATCTGCATCCTTCAGCTCCTGGACTATGTGATGTGATAAAACATGGCAAGACACCTGTCTTTGACATTTGGATTCCTTCAACGTTCATAATCGATATTTGGGGAAATTTGTTTTGCATGTAGCTCCCAAAATTGCCTCGAATCTCTGATGCTGAGTCCTTTGCAAGCATGTTGTCATCGCTCTGATACTCTGGAATTCTTTTATAACCTGTGAGAAATGACCTTTCCCGTCCTTGGCTTCCAAAACTGCTTTTCCTGCTTTCACCAGCTAACGGGCCTTATAATTCGCTGGTTAGCTAGTGAAAGTGCTGCCTTTCACCAGCTAACGGGTCATAAAATTTCGCTTTGCGCTGGTGAAAGCTTTGTGTGAGCCAAAAATGAACTTTCACCTCAAAAATGTGATTTCAACCAAAAATTCAATGTGTCTCTGACTTTTCCCCCTGCATGTTGACAACAACTTGAGCAAGTACCTTCAAGTTTGGATGAGATTTTTGCTTTTGTTTTTGTTTCAATCTTCTTATCTGCCTTTTAAGGCATTTGGCAAGCCACCATAGACTATTGTAATCTTTGGTGATCTTCTGCTTTCTTTTCTTCTCTTTAACACTTTCCTGAGCCAGTCTCTCAAACGCAGCGTTGGTTTTTACGAAGTTATCAGACAACTTCTTGTACCTTTCTTTGATTACCCGTTCCAGCACCTCTTGCTGAGCGATTACCTCTTTCAGATGCTTGATTTTCTGAGATTTCTTTGACTTATAGATTTTTGATGTTTCTCCTTCTTCTGTATGAGTGAAGGTCTCATAATTCTGTGCAAACTCAGTTGACTGCTTAGGAATCTTGGTGACAGGGCTCTCATCTTGTGGCTTTGGTTCTGAGTCTGTGTAAGGCAGATTTAATAGGTTTGTTCTCTTCTCTGTAGACTGTTGTGTTGGCTGTTTTGTAGTGATTTCAAAGTTCAACCTTTTCTTCGACCTGTGGGATTTTACTCCAGAGATTATATCCTCTGGAGGTCCTGGCAGAGTCCTCCTCCTCCTCGAACTACTTTGAGGAGTCAACTGTTTCTTTCAACCTTTCCCCTGTTCATTTACAGGCTGGGTCTGTGTTTCAAAACCCTCCCAAAATAAGAAATGCTGCCAGCTCCTTCCCTGCTATTTTAATTCCTCTAGAATGATCAATTTAATGAGGCCAAAGTGGCACAGAGTACTCTTCATGCTCAGGGGTTGAGCCCTGATCTTCTTGCAGACNAGGGGGAAACCTAAGGAAAGGGGGAAACTTAAAGAAAAAGGGGAATGTCTAACTTAGTAAGAAATCTAGCCTTTGAAACTTTCTATTTATGAAGTCAACTAGGAATTAAGTAAGGCGTAAGTAATTTAAGAATTGTAAGGGAATAATGGGACACCAAGGAGCGTTTTTAGGAACGCTTTTGAGTGGGTGAGGGAAATAGGAATATTTAATTAATTAATAAATTGATTTTCTGGTGCAACTAGGGGATCGAGCGACATGTGTACGAGGGAGGTTTTTCCTAATTAAATCAATGAAAATAGAATCTAATGAGGGTTTGTGAAACTAATGACTAAGAAACTCTATAAGAAAAATGGAAGAGGAGGAGTGTCACACATCTGTCTTGTGTAACATTACGTTGCTGAAATTTCATCTTAACTGAACCTTCTCTTATGGGAGTTGGGATACCTAGCTCGGGTAACAAGTGGTAGATCGTCCTTGCGAGGCAATCTAGGGAGATATCATTCTCTGGTATTGTGTGTGTGGCCCCTTTGCAGCTTGGGGGGCTTAGGGGGAAGAAGAGTACCCCTAGCGTTGGATGGGAGGTACTGGTGAGGTATCATCAGTCAACAAGTCAGATTTGGAAGGAGTGCGAGCACACGATAATCACTTCCGGTTCTTTGCATTTTTCTACGGTACACATGTGCATAATTTATATAAAATAATAACTCAATTTCTTTTTCATGCATTTATGTATTGTCGAAAGCTCGCTTGCATAGATGTTGTTAAAAGAAAAAGACTAGTTTAGTTATGCATATGAATTTTTATTTGGGCGATAGTGCGTTGTGTGAAATTGCAAAGGGTCGCTAAATTTATATTTGTGATCTTTATTTTATTTTACTCTGCATTTTTATTGTTTTTAATCCAAAGAAATTGTGTTTTTATCTTCTGTTAATTTATCTTTTAAGTTATTAGTTTATGCCTGAGTAGTCGGCCAGGAGTCAAATCGACTATCTTCCACTCTGGTGTTAAAGATTTAGATTCAAATTCCATTATTTCATGTGCATGGATAATAAGTGAAGGATAATTTATTTTCCCAACAAATCCATTGCTTGTACAATGAAAATCCTTTTCTTTTCTCTGCAATTTTCATAAAAACATTTGCTCATCATTTTCCTTGGATTTTACTCAGCGATTCCATGATCTTACCTTGCGATCTTAACTGAAGTATTCTATGTGTTTTTCATTAAAACATACCTTGCGCATTTCTTAAAACATACTTTGCATATTTGCGAAACACTATTTAATTTATGTTTTAGCATTTGTTTAAAACTAGATCTCTATATCTAAACACTGGAATGTGGGAGGTTGAGTTCAAGATTTATCCTTGTTTTTCTATGCATGAAGACCCCTATATTTTTTTTGGGTTATCCATTACCCGATTCCTTCCCTCATGCATTAAGCGCCACGAGTGTCGAACATGACACTTATTTGCATCCCTGTCATGGAAGTTTAATTTTCGTTGCCTTCTTAATTTCGAAGTCAATATGAATAGAACTCTTTTTTATGTCATCGAATCGATGGGTGGATTATTGACCCTTCCTCCACCACGTGTTCCCAGTAGTGTAGGCATGCTTTCCCATAGCTCCTTTAGTAGCCGTTTAATTTACTTTGCATTTCACCAAGGATGGCGCGATACGTGGTTCCTGGCCTCCCCTATTAAACTTAATTTAAGAAAAATTGATGCCTAGAATTTAAACAATGATATAATACAGATATTGGAATTTGGATTCTTAATCACCCTTTATGATTGACGAACCTACTTGTCACTGTCAATTTGTGAGCTTTCTTGGTCATATCTTTACCTCCAAAAATTGTGTTATCCCCCAATGAATCTGGGTGTCTCGTACCAACTGTCTATTCATTCTCCTTTCCTCAGAAAAATCGTATTATCAAACAATGATTTAACACAATATTTACTCAGCAAATTACACTATATTTACACAACAATTTTACACTGTATTTACACAATATGTACACAAAGTTTTACAGGGTATTCACATAAGGAGTTACACATTATTTACACAGCAAATCCATGATGATTTTTTTTTTTAATCCCTATCTTCTATCTTCGTGGGATGAAGGCATTCCCATTATGGAAATCACATCTATATTGTTATGCTTAGGCTACATGGTTTTAATGTTGCGTTTGATTCAAATCACAGAATTTTCCTCCAAGAAGTAACTTGAACTCAAAGAAGTATGGTCACCAAATCAGTTCTATTACTACTTTACACATAGAAAAAAAATCTCAACGGGCTAACACTGGAGGGGGTATATTGATCCAACTCACTGCACATTCCTTGAATTTGGCTTTTGTGTTTGATTGGCGGTGATTTTCTTTTATTCATTCCAAATTATGGAATAATTTAATTAACATATATTTAATCTATAAAAATATCATTTTAATAATGATAACATATATTTAATGTATAAAAATATCCACGTAGTGGCTATAGTGAAAATTATATCAAATGGAGAAGGTGGAATTGATGAGATGGGAATTGCTTCTTGCTCTATCAAAGCTCAACGCATGTGATACCACGAATTGTGAAACTACCCTTTTAGATTTAACAATGATTTTTAAACTGACAACCTATGAGTTGCAGCGAATATATCGACAACTATGTTTAAAACTGACAGAGACTGCGTGGCAACAATTTAATGGACAACGATTTTTATTTAATACTACACGGTGATTTAGCTAGCACAGCGAATTAATTATTCATGACCGCACAACGATTTAACTATTCTACACAAACCTTTTTATTGCCTTCTGAATTTGGCTTATAAACTACATAGTTTTACTTACTATCTGTATTCATTACACCTGCAATTTCGGATTATATTGGTTTATGGTAGTGGGAATAAGGCCGAGGTGTATTATGGAGGTTAAATGATCGCATATATTATGCAATTAAAGTATAAAAACCATGTCAACAACCTGCGATGTCCCTTTAGTAATTCTGCAAAAGTTAGATAAGTGCTTATTCATTCTAGTTGCCTACAAAATTGTTTCTAAGAAAAACTTTTTCTAATAGAATCCCTTCAAGGAAATTAGATGTCATTAAGAATGCTAAGAATTCTACAAGGTCTATTTCAATTATTATTGTTTTCTTTTCCTAGAAAAATTGTTCTAACTGATTCATAAAGTAGTGATTCAATATATCGTTCTTGGAGTTTTTCAAGATTTTATGAGATATTGTAAATAAAACTGCATTATTTTAGATGTTATTCCATTCCTTCATAAGTTGTTATCAATGGACAAGTTATTGGTGTATTAGGACTTTGACGGTTTAAGTTGGTAGCTGAACACGCTGGTCGTGTTTGTTAAAGGTTTAGAGTCGAATGCACTTGGGATTCTTGTGTGCTCATCACATTGTGGCGTCGTGATTACTTAGGTTCCTACGATTGCATGCATTGATCGATAATGCATATGAAACCTGGCTTAGGGTCTCATACCTCCCAACATGGATGTTGTTGTATTTAGGGTTGTACTTGTTTTTGTAACCTTTTGTGATTGTCTCTTGCTCGTCAAGAAGGTTCTAGTTACTGGTCACTGAGGCTATCGAGTTGCGTTGTTTGATTGTTGTCGTTGTTACTTTCCTGCTATTAAAAAAAAAAAATTGCACTTGTTATGCATTGCAAGTTGTCGTAAAAATGGGGGTCGTTATAATTTCCTCATGTTGCAATGCCATGCACATATCCCAACATCACAATGTGACAAACATTTCCAAACATTGCAATGTGTAAAAAATAGTAACATTGCAAGCTACGAAACATAGTAACGTCACAATGTGACGAACATAGCCCTAGAGTCACAATGTGATGAACATAAACAAACGTCGCAATGTGACAAACATTACCCTGTTGTCGCAATCTGAGAACCATATCCTCATGTTCCAATATGACGCTCATATCCTGACGTTGCATTGCGAAAAAAATTCAAAACATTACAATCAGACGAATACAACCCATAGTCGCATTGTGTTGTACACAATAGAATGTGGAAATGTGACAGACAGATACCAACATTAGAATGAGACAAACATTTCCTCACATTCCATTGTGATGCACATATCTTTATGTCACATTGTGACCGACATTTCGAGATGTAGCAATGTGTTACACACCGCCCTATAGTTGCAATGTGATGCACATATTCGAGGTTAGAATGTGTAGAACACAATAACGTTGCAATATACCAAACATAGTAACGTCGCAATGTCACAAACATAACTCTGTCATCATAATGTGATGAACATATCCTTATGTTCTAATGTGACACATGTATCCTGACGTTGCATTGTGATAGACATTTCCAAACATTGCAATGGGACAAACAAAACCCATTGTCGCAATGTGATGTACACAACTGAATCTAGCAATGTGACAAGCATATAGAAACATTGCAATGAGATGAACATTTCTCAGCATCACAATGTGATGAACATATCCCACAATCAGACTGTGAGAAACCTATTCCAACACCATAATGTGACAATAAAAAATCTTCATCGTAATTTGATGACCATAACCTTATGATCTCATGTGACAAACAAAAGTTGATGTCATAATGTGACAAACAAAGTTTGATGTCACAATGAGACAAACAAAACATGATCAACATTGCAATGCAATAGTGCCATAGTAAACCATGGTTAGACATAATAAACATGTCCCACCATATTCATATCCACATGGTCAACGAAGGAAAGTCATGGGCATGGTCAACCATAATAGACCTTGGTCAACCATAGTCAACCATGGTGATAGTCAACCACAATCAACCATGGTGAAGGAGAACCACGATCAATCATAGTCAACCTTTCCTTCCCAATGTCAACCAAGGTCTTCCAAAGTTAAACATGCTCATGGTTAACCATAAGAAACCATGGTCATGGTCAATCATAGTGAACCATCCTCATTGTCAAGTGGCATATTATTGTATTAATAATTTAACATATTACATTATACATTAAAGTATTAATATTTAAATTTTTAATTTTTATTAATGCAATAATGAATTATTAATATATTAATACTTTAATAATATATTACCAATGTATTACAACTTTATCAATGTATTACTTTATCACTGTATTAATAATTCAATAATTTTTTAATGTATAAATACTTTAGTAATGTTTTATAAAATCTATTTGTTTCTATTATTAATCTAATAATGTATTATTAACATATTACTTTATTAGTGTATTAATACTGTAACATTGTATTAATTAATATTGTATAAATATGTTAATTAATTCATACATTACATTATACATTAATGTATTAATACTTTATTAATTTTTTCAAATATTAATAAGTTAGAAATGTACTTATTAATGCATTTAATATGTTGAATGTATTAAATGTTTAAAATGTATTGTTTTGTATTGTTTCTCTAATAATGTATTATTAATATATTACTTTATTACTGTATTAATACTTTAACACGTTATTAATTAATATTGTATAAATATATTAATCAATGAACACATTACATTATTAATCTATCAATTAATTAATACATTACATTATACATTATACATTATACATTAATACGTTTCAATTTGATGCACATATCCTAATGTTGCATTATGGCATACATTGCGAGACGTAGCAATGTGTTGTTTATCACCTTGTCATCGCCATGCCACACACATATCCCAAGGTCGCAATGTGTCGAACATAATAATGTTGCAATCTACTAACCATAGTAATGTGGCAATGTGACGAACATACCCTTATGCATGAATGTGGCGCCCGTATCCTGACGTCGCATTGTGACAGATATTTCCAAACATCAGAATGAGATGAACACAACACATTGTCACAATGTGATATAGACAACCGAATGTGGCAATGTGACAAACATCGACGAACATTGCACTAAGACGAACATTTCCCAACACCACAACATGATGAACATAGCCCATTATTGGATTGTGACAAACTTATTCCAATGCCATAATGTGACAAAAAATATCCTTCATTGCAATTTGATGACCATAATCTTACAATCTCATGTGACGAAGAAAATTTGATGTCACATTGTGAGGGACAAAAGTTGATGTCACAATGGGATGAACAAAATATGATGTCGCAATCTGACGAATAATACATGATCAACATTGCAACACAGTAGTTCCATAGTAAACTATGGTTAAACATAATCAACTTGGTCCACCATAATCAGATCCACATGGTCAACGAAGGTCAACTATGGGTATGGTCAACCTATAATAAACCCTGGTTAACCATAGTCAACCATGGGTATGGTCGACCATAATAAACCCTAGTTAACCATAGTCAACCATAGTGAACCAAGATCATTGTCAATTAATGGATTAATGAGTTAATAATTTGAAATGTTACATTATACATTAATGTATTAATGCAATGATGTATTATTGATGTAGTAATAATTTAATAATGTATTTCTAACATCATTAAGGTCAATGGTTAAACATAATGAACATGACCCACCATAATCACATCTGCATGGTAAACAAAGTTCAACCATGGGTATGATCGACCATAATAAACCATATTCAACCATAGTCAACCATGGTCATGGTCAACCACAATCAACCAGGGTGAAGGATAACCATGATCAATCATAGTCAACCTTTCCTTCCCAAAGTCAACTAAGGTCTACCTAACCGTAAGAAACCATGATCATGCTCAACCATAAGAAACCATGATCATGCTCAACCATAGTGAACCAATGTCATTCTCAATTAATGTATTAATGTGTTAATAATTTAACATGTCAAATTATACATTAATGTTTTAATACTTTAATTTTTACATTATTATAATGCAATAATGTATTCTTAAAATATTAATAATTTAATAATGTTTTACTAACATCATTAAAGTTAATGTATTTCTACTTTATTAATGTATTACTTTATTAGTATATTAATACTTTAGCGTTGTATTAATTAATGTTATATAAATGTGTTAATTANAGGTGGAATTGATGAGATGGGAATTGCTTCTTGGTCTATCAAAGCTTGGCCCATGTGATACCACAGATTGTGAAACTACCCTTTTAGATTTAACAATGATTTTTAAACTGACAACCTCTAAGTTGCAGTGAATATATCGACAACTATGTTTAAAACTGACAGAGATTGCGTGGCAACAATTTAATGGACAATGATTTTTATTTAATACTACACGGTGATTTAGGTAGAACAAAGAATTAATTATTCATGACTGCACAACGATTTAACTATTCTACACAAACCTTTTTATTGCCTTTTGAATTTGGCTTATAAACTACATAGTTTTACTTACTATCCGTATTCATTACACCTGCAATTTCGGATTATTTTGGTTTATGGCAGTGGGAATAAGGCCRAGGTGTATTATGGAGGTTAACCAATTGAATATATTATGCAATTAAAGTATAAACACCATGTAAACAACCTGCGATGTCCCTTTAATAATTCTGCAAAAGCTAGATAAGTGTTTATTGTTTTTAATTGCCTACAAAATTGTTTCTAAGAAAAACTTTTTCTAATAGAATCCCTTCAAGGAAATTAGATGTCATTAAGAATGCTAAGAATTCTACAAGGTCTATTTCAATTATTATTGTTTTATTCTCCTAAAAAAATTGTTCTAAGTGATTCATAAAGTAGTGATTCAATATATCGTTCTTGGAGTTTTTCAAGATTTTATGAGATAATGTAAATAAAACTACATTATTTTAGATGTTATTCCATTCCTTCATAACTTGTTATCAATGGACAAGTTATTGGTGTATTAGGACTTTGACGGTTTAAGTTGGTACCTGAACACGCTGGTCGTGTTTGTTAAAGGTTTAGAGTTGAATGCACTTGGGATTCTTGTGTGCTCATCGCATTGTGGCGCCGTGATTACTTAGGTTCCTACCATTGCGCACATTGATCGATAGTGCATACGAAACCTGGCTTAGGGTCTCATGCCTCCCGACGTGGATGTTGTTGTATTTAGGGTTGTACTTGTTTTTGTAACCTTTTTTGATGGTCTCTCACTCGTCGAGAAGGTTCTAGTTACTGGTCACTGAGGCTATCGAGTTGCATTGTTTGATTGTTCTCGTTGTTACTTTCATGCTATTAAAAAAAAAATTGCACATTTTATGCGTCGCAAGTTTTCGTAATGACGAGGGTCACTATAATTTCCTCATGTTGCAATGCCATGTAGATATCCCAACATCACAATGTGACAAACATTTCCAAACATTGCAATGTGTAAAAAATAGTAACGTTGCAAGCTACCAAACGTAGTAACATCGCAATGTGACGAACATAGCCCTGGTGTCACAATGTGATGAACATAAACAAACGTCGCAATGTGACAAACATTACCCTGTTGTCGCAATCTGACAACCATATCCCCGTGTTCCAATATGACGCTCATATCCTGACGTTGCATTGTGAAAAAAATTCGAAACATTACAATCGGACGAATACAACCCATAGTCACATTGTGATGTACACAATAGAATGTGGAAATGTGATAGATAGATACCAACATTAGAATGAGACGAACATTTCCTCACATTCCATTGTGATGCACATATCTTTATGTCACATTGTGACCGACATTTCAAGATGTATCAATGTGTTACACAATGCACTATAGTCACAATGTGATGCACATATCCTGAGGTTAGAATGTGTAGAACATAATAACGTTACAATCTACCAAACATAGTAACGTCGCAATGTCACAAACATAAAATGGACGTCGCAATGTGACAAACATAACCTTGTCATCATAATGTGATGAACATATCCTTTTGTTCTAATGTGACACATGTATCCTGACGTTGCATTGTGATATACATTTCCAAACATTACAATGGGACAAACACAACCCATTGTCGCAATGTGATGTACACAACCGAAACTTGCAATGTGACAAGCATATAGAAACATTGCAATGAGATGAACATTTCCTAGCATCACAATGTGATGAACACATCCCACAATCAGACTGTGAGAAACCTATTCCAACACCATAATGTGACAATAAAAAATCTTCATCGTAATTTGATGACCATAACCTTACGATCTCATGTGACAAGCAAAAGTTGATGTCACAATGTGACAAACAAAATCTGATTTCACAATGAGACAAACAAAACATGATCAACATTGCAATGCAGTAATGCCATAGTAAACAATGGTTAGACATAATAAACATGTCCCACCATATTCATATCCACATGGTCAACGAAGAAAAGTCGTGGGCATGGTCAACCATAATAAACCTTGGTCAACAATAGTCAACCACAATCAACCATGGTGAAGGACAACCACGATCAATCATAGTCAACCTTTCCTTCCCAATGTCAACCAAGCTCTACCAAAGTTAATCATGCTCATGGTCAACCGTAAGAAACCATGGTCATGGTCAATCATAGTGAACCATCCTCATTGTCAAGTGACATATTATTCTATTAATAATTTAACATCTTACATTATACATTAAAGTATTAATATTTAAATATTTAAATTTTATTATTGCAATAATGCATTATTAATATATTAATACTTTAATAATATATTACCAATGTATTACAACTTTATCAATGTATTACTCTATCACTGTATTAATAATTCAATAATTTTTTAATGTATAAATACTCTAGTAATGTTTTATAAAATCTATTTGTTTCTATTATTACTCTAATAATGTATTATTAACATATTACTTTATTAGTGTATTAATACTCTAACATTGTATTAATTAATATTGTATAANTGGCTTAGGGTCTCATGCCTCCCGACGTGGATGTTGTTGTATTTAGGGTTGTACTTGATTTTGTAACCTTTTGTGATTGTCTCTCGCTCGTCGGGAAGGTTCTAGTTACTGGTCGCTGAGGCTGTCGAGTTGCATTGTTTGATTGTTGTCGTTGTTACTTTCCTTCTATTAAAAAAAAAAATTCACTTGTTATGCATTGCAAGTTGTCGTAACGACGAGGGTCGCTACAATTTCCTCATGTTGCAATGCCATGCACATATCCCAACATCACAATGTGACAAACATTTCCAAACATTGCAATGTGTAAAAAATAGTAACGTTGCAAGCTACCAAACATAGTAACGTCGCAATGTGACGAACATAGCCCTGGTGTCACAATGTGACGAACATAAACAAGCATCGCAATGTGAAAAACATTACCTTGTTGTCGCAATCTGACAACCATATCCCCATGTTCCAATATGATGTTCATATCCCGACGTTGCATTGCAAAAAAAAATCGAAACATTACAATCGAACGAATACAACCCATAGTCACATTGTGTTGTACACAATAGAATGTGGAAATGTGACAGATAGATACCAACATTAGAATGAGACGAACATTTCCTCACATTCCATTGTGATGCACATATCCTTATGTCACATTGTGATCAACATTTCGAGATGTAGAAATGTGTTACACACTGCCCTATTGTCACAATGTGATGCACATATCCCGAGGTTAGAGTGTGTAGAACATAATAACGTTGCAATCTACCAAACATAGTAACGTCGCAATGTCACAAACATAAATGGCCGTCGCAATGTCACAAACATAATCCTGTCATCATAATGTGATGAACATATCCTTGTGTTCTAATGTGACACATGTATCCTGACATCGCATTGTGATAGACATTTCCAAACATTGCAATGGGGCAAACACAACCCATTGTCGCAATGTGATGTACACAACCGAATCTGGCAATGTGACAAGCATATAGGAACATTGCAATGAGATGAACATTTCCCAGCATCACAATGTGATGAACATATCCCACAATCATACTATGAGAAACCTATTCCAATACCATAATGTGACAATGAAAAATCTTCATCGTAATTTGATGACCATAACCTTACGATCTCATATGACAAACAAAAGTTGATGTCACAATGTGACAAACAAAATCTGATGTCACAATGAGACAAACAAAACATGATCAACATTGCAATGCAATAGTGCCATAGTAAACCATGGTTAGACATAATAAACATGTCCCACCATATTCATATCCACATGGTCAACGAAGGAAAGTTGTGGGCATGGTCAACCATAGTCAACCATGGTGATAGTCAACCACAATCAACCATGGTGAAGGACAACCACGATCAATCATAGTCAACCTTTCCTTCCCAATGTCAACAAAGCTCTACCAAAGTTAAACATGCTCATGGTCAACCGTAAGAAACCATGGTCATGGTCAATCATAGTGAACCATTCTCATTGTCAAGTGACATATTATTGTATTAATAATTTAACATCTTACATTATACATTAAAGTATTAATATGTAAATTTTTAAATTTTATTAATGCAATAATGCATTATTAATATATTACCAATGTATTACAACTTTATCAATGTATTACTTTATCACTATATTAATAATTCAATAATTTTTTAATGTATAAATACTTTAGTAATGTTTTATAAAATCTATTTGTTTCTATTATTACTCTAATAATGCATTATTAACATATTACTTTATTAGTGTATTAATACTCCAACATTGTATTAATTAATATTGTATAAATGTGTTAATTAATTCATACATTACATTATTAATGTATCAATTAATTAGTACGTTACATTATACATTAATGTATTAATACTTTATTAATTTTTTCAAATATTAATAAGTTAGAAATGTACTTATTAATGCATTTAATATGCTAAATGCATTAAATGTTTAAAATGTATTGTTTTGTATTGTTTCTCTAATAATGTATTATTAATATATTACTTTATTACTGTATTGATACTTTAGCACGTTATTAATTAATATTGTATAAATATATTAATCAATGAACACATTACATTATTAATCTATCAATTAATTAATACATTACATTATACATTATACATTAATACGTTTCAATGTGATGCACATAGCCTAATGTTGCATTATGGCATACATTGCGAGACGTAGCAATGTGTTGTTTATTGCCTTATCATCTCAATGTCACACACATATCCCAAGGTCGCAATGTGCCTAACATTTTCAAAAGTCACAATGTGTTGAACATAATAACGTTGCAATCTACTAACCATAGTAATGTGGCAATGTGACGAACATACCCTCATGCATGAATGTGGCGCCCGTATCCTGACGTCGCATTGTGACAGATATTTCCAAGCATTAGAATGAGATGAACACAACCCATTGTCACAATGTGATATAGACAACCGAATGTGGCAATGTGACAAACATAGACGAACATTGCACTGAGACAAACATTTCCCAACATCACAACGTGATGAACATAGCCCATTATTGGATTGTGACAAACTTATTCCAATGCCATAATGTGACAAAAAATAATCCTTCGTCATAATTTGATGACCATAATCTTACAATCTCATGCGACGAAGAAAATTTGATGTCACATTGTGAGGGACAAAAGTTGATGTCACAATGGGACGAAAAAAATATGATGTCGCAATCTGACGAACAATACATGATCAACATTGCAACACAGTAGTTCCATAGTAAACTATGGTTAAACATAATCAACTTGGCCCACCATAATCAGATCCACATGGTCAATGAAGGTCAACTATGGGTATGGTCGACCTGTAATAAACCCTGGTTAACCATAGTCAACCATGGGTATGGTCGACCATAATAAACCCTGGTTAACCATAATCAACCATAGTGAACCAAGATCATTGGCAATTAATGTATTAATGAGTTAATAATTTGAAATGTTACATTATACATTAATGTATTAATGCAATAACACATTATTGATGTAGTAATAATTTAATAATGCATTTCTAACATCGTTAAGGTCAATGGTTAAACATAATCAACATGACCCACCATAATCACATCTGCATGGTAAACGAAGTTCAACCATGGGTATGGTCGACCGTAATAAACCATATTCAACCATAGTCAACCATGGTCATGGTCAACCACAATCAATCGTGGTGAAGGATAACCATGATCAATCATAGTCAACCTTTCCTTCCCAAAGTCAACTAAGGTCTACCTAACCATAAGAAACCATGATCATGGTCAACCATAGTGAACCAAGGTCATTCTCAATTAATGTATTAATGTGTTTATAATTTAACATGTCAAATTATACATTAAGGTTTTAATACTTTAATTTTTACATTATTATAATGCAATAATGTATTCTTAAAATATTAATAATTTAATAATGGTTTACTAACATCATTAAAGTTAATGTATTTCTACTTTATTAATGTATTACTTTATTAGTATATTAATACTTTAGCGTTGTTTTAATTAATGTTATATAAATGTGTTAATTAATTAATACATTAATGTTAATTAATACTTTAATTTATACATTGCATTTATGTAAAAATGTATCAATAGTGTTAATGTATTAATAATATTAATTTAGTAATATGAATAATGTATTAATAATATTAATTTATTAATATGATTAATTTATTAATAATATATATTAATAATATATTTAAAATAATCTCCCGGATGGGGTGCCACGTCGCAAATGAGAGCCACGCGGGACAACGTCGAGATGTAGCATTAATACATCCACCGACGACCATCCGGTACAATGCACCAGCGCACTCGGCAGCAAGCCTTAATGGCTATGGCGGTCGCAGTTGCCCTCCTCCTTATCACCTGCCTTGATAGAATTGAGCGACATTCGCCCATCGCAGTGTCGAGTGCAGAGTTAATTTCACCAGAGCAGCAGTTTGGGGACCCTTTGAAGCTCTGGAGCATAGCCTTCCACCCGCAAGGAACCCTGGTCATCGCGAGGGTCTCCACTATGCCTAGAGCATGAGGCAAGACATGCAGGGGTGCCGCTTGGTACACAGTCGAATCTCGCCGCCAGAGACAGAAGAAATTTGAGCAGGAGTTAGCCATGGAGTCCTTCCGAAGGCATAAGAAACCACGAATTCCTCCAATGGAATACATGGAAGAGATTACCTTGGAAGACACCATGCAAAGCTATCCCAAGCTCCCTCTGTTCACAGTCCCGGACAATTGGAATCCACCCATTGATTTTGGAACAGATGACAAGCTTTCGCCTTCGAGAAATCTGCTTGGTTCTAGTGCCAATAGCCCAGCGGAGAATTTTACCACCTGCTATGTAGAAGAAGAGACCTTGTCCCGCACTCAGGGAAGTAGAGACTCAATCCCCAGTGCACCTATGGAGGTGGCAACCCATCTTTCCAATCGACCGACACATGTAAGTGAGGGAGCAACAAGGCCCATTCCCCCAGCCTCCGTTGATAGCCACTGACAGGACCAACACCCCTTCACCAACTCAGGGAACCTTGCTCTCATCTTCAATATGAGGAGTCTGTTGGATGACCAAGTCTTTCGCATCGCCCGAATCGATCAACGAATCGACATGTTGTTCGCGACTCATTCTAGAACTCTTCCTAAATGGCAATGCCCAACGTGCACGCAGGCTTACGCATTTCGAGCAGGATGGAAAAAGCACAGGGACGAGGACGAGCTCATCGGATAAGAGGTTCAATGATGTTCTTGGTTAGAAATTTTTTTTTGTTTCCGAACCAGGCTTTTGCCCAGTTAGATCTTAGTTATTTTGCAACTAGTTTTTGGCATACAGTTTAAACTTAATGGTTGGCAGTCCTGGTTTCCTTCGGGCAGGATGGTACTTTGATAGTTTTGTTCACTAGGAAACAAATGGCACAGGATGCCCAACTGTCTCGGTTTCCTGTTTAGGCAGGACAACTCGCTTCGTAAACAGTCATTGTAACTTGATAATGATAATATAACAGGTCCTATCCTTTTTTACTTTATATATATATATATATATATATATATATATATATATATATTATTAATGTATTAATACATTACTTGACTATATTAATATGTTATTTTAATATATTACTTTATTGTTGTATTATGAATTTACTATGTTATAATCTAATTAATACTTTATTAATGTTTTAAAGTATTAACAATTTATTAATGTATTTAATATATTAAATGTATTTATTATTATTATTTTTATGTATTATTAATGTATTACTTTATTAGTGTCCATTAATACCTTAGCATGGTATTAATTAATATTTTATGAATGTATTAATTAGTTAATACATTATACATTAATTTTAATTAATAATTTAATTTATACATTACATTTATGTAATAACGTATTAATATTTTAGCAATGCATTACTACTTTATTAATGTTTTAATGTTATTCATAATCATGATCATAATAAATTATGGTCATGATCAACTATAGTCAACCGTAATCATTTTTAATAAATGTATGAATACTTTAATATGTATTAAATGCATTACTTTAATGTAATAATATATATAATTTACTAATAATATAAATCTATTAATTATATATTGTATCAATGCATTACTTTAATGTAATAATATACATAATGTATTAATAATATAAATCTATTAATTATATATAGTATCATTGTATTAATCATATATATAGTATCAATGTTTTGTATTAACAAGAGCTGCATGGCAGCGTAGTCCGTGCCATGTAAGTTCCTTCCAAGTAAGATCACGTATGTCTCTGTACACATGCGATACATATATCTAATGCAATACATATATCTATTGGATATCACAGAGCATGCAAAGTGTAACGGAATGTGTGTCAATGTGGGTGATAGTGACGTGCTCTATATGCCAATGCCAGAGCTATTTCAATGCCAGCCAATGCCAGAGCTATTTCAATGCCAACTAACCAGCTAGTGGCCACTAATAGAGTCTGTAATCTCTTCCTGGCACAACCCAAGGTGCCTGTATGAGAAAACATGGGTGTACACCATTGTTTTTTGGCCACTAAAATGCTCGCCAACACATCTGCAATAAGGGGTTCAATTTCTTCACCAACCATAATTTTAAAAGATGGTTTAATTCAAAAAAAAATATTAACAAATTCAGTATAACAATGTTATACTTTATAAAATTGTTGAAATTTATAGTCAAACTACTTAGTCAATGGAATTAATGTCAAATCAACAACAAAATCATTGCTATAATCATTCTTTGGGAGGGACTAATAATAACTTAATAATGGAATTATTCAAAAAAAACTTAAAATTATTTAAAATATGCTTTTACGTTTCACGATCAAAATAGGCTTTTCTTTTTCTGATATAATCCTTAATTATTTTCAAGTACAGTATCATTAAATGAAATTTCACAGGAAATTAAATGCGTAGACTCATGAAAATAAAACCCTTAGAAAGTAAAAGATCAAAAACTTTGAAGAACTGTGCTTGATAAATCTTGACGCCCACAGAAGCCAAGTGTTCGTTTGTTCGGTGGAGAAGATCTTCGTTATACAAATGCACATGGTAACGAAGAGCTTCCCACCATGTGAAGATTTACCCGTTTCTCATGGCAGTTTTTCACCGAAAATATTTACAGTCAGTGGTTGAGTTTGCACATTTTCAAAATCCTAGGGAAAAAAATAGCCCCTCCATCCCCATAACAAAGCATAAAAAATTCATCTATATTTACAAAATAGCCCTTACATTTTTACAAAAAATACTACAAATAGACAAAAATTACAGCAGAAGCGATGTGCAGGTGGTCATGCTACTCGTACTTAGCTCCGCATGCGACAGCTTGGAACAATTGTTGAGCACACCATCTGGATTCAACCACAAATCGAGTGGAATATCGTGCTTCCCCCATCTTTTTTGTCCATCAAAAAACTATCGTCCAAGGACGACGAATCCATTTCATGCCTCGACATAGACATAGACATAGGAAAAGGCAAATATCCTCCCATTTTCATCCATGATGACATACACTGAGCTCTCAGATTCTCTACGAAAAACTTCCCTCTACTAGACAGAGCCTCAGAGATGATGGGCTCATGGATGGGGGGGATTTGAAATCTATAGCTATTAAGAACGTGTCTGTCTTGAGGGGTAGAGAATCGATCCTGTGACATTTTGATGACTTCTTGAAGTATCCATATCACTGGGTCCTTCTTGCTGTTGTTGTTGTCACTGCAGTTGTGGCTATTTTTGTGGTGGCTTATGTTGTCATGGTTGTTGTTTCTCTTCTTTAAATCCTTCATCAATAAGTCTATGCCATTCCTCATGATTGTTGTTGTCATGATTTTTTGCTTCCTACTCATGGAAAAGTACATCTCTATTTGAAAATACTTTGTGAGTAGAAGGATCAAACAGTTTGTATGCTTTGAATTCAGAAAAATACCCTATGAAAAAACATTTAATGGATTTATCATCTAATTTCTTCCTATTCTCCTTTCGAATATGAGAAAAAGACTTACACCCAAATACTTTCAAATTATGAACTGCAGGTTTGGGACCATACAAGGCTTCTAAAGGAGTGACATTATCAAGACACCTTGTTGGACTTCTATTCTTTAAATAAACTGCAGTATTTATGGCTTCAGCCCAAAATGCATTCAATAGATTCTTACCTTTCATCATATTGCGTGTACACTCTACCAGATTTCTGTTTTTCCTTTCCACGACTCCGTTTTGTTGTGGAGTGTGAGGTACTGTAAACTGCTGTACTACTCCATGATCTTTATAATATTTGATGAAGTCCCCTAATTTATACTCTCCCCCTCGATCTGAATGGAGGATTTTGATGGTTTTTCTTGTCTTCTTTTCCACCATGGTTTTGAATTCCTTAAAGTACTTGAAAGCATCACTTTTTTTTCTAAGGAAGAAAACCCATGTGTATCACGTGCAATTATCAATAAATAACATAAAGTAAAATGCACCTCCTAAAGACCTAGTTTTAATAGGCCCACAAACATCAGTATGCACAAGATATAACACATCTCTCTTTTTCCTATCAGTATTAGAGGGGAATTCATCTCTGTGCTTCTTTCCTAATGCACATCCATCACAAGCAACATTCTCATTATTTAACATGCAAATTCCTTCAACCATATTCTTTTTCTGTAATAACAATAAATTAGGATGATTGATGTGGCCATACCTTCGATGCCAAAGAATCTATGTTGGCATGGTTGTAGAAATCAGTGCATGATTTTCTTTGTTGGTAACATCAATATTGTATAGGCATCCTTCTCTAACTCTCGTTACAATAGTTTTGAATTGGTCCAACAGATCCTTCACTATGCAATAATTTTTGAACAATTCAACCTTCAAGTTCTGATCTGTAATGGTGGACATAGAGATCACATTTTTCTTTATCCCCAGCACATAAACAACATTGTGAATGTGACGAATAGTACCATTCAGCAATGTCACAGGAATGTCTCTATATCCCTTGATCTGATGAGTGCAGTCATCTCCAAGATATATGCTGGCACCATTCTGTGTTTCTTTAAAATTAGCATATCAGTTCTTATTACAGGTCATATGTACTGATGCTCCAAAATTCACAAATGAGGCATCAATATCATCTGTTTCAACAAATACATCAGCGTTAGACACAAACAGCCTAAGATCCCGTGAATCAAAATTCGGGGGTTCATCAATATCATCACTAGCAATAAACAATCTGAGATCATGATTTGAATATTTTTCTACATAATGATTTGAATGTGTTATAGGTTTATTCCTAGCCTCATCACTCTTCTTCTTATGACAATATTTAACAATATGTCTAGGTTGACCACAATAAAAGCAACTCTTTGACTCATTCATGTTATATTGCATACCTTGATTCGTCCTTGGAGATTGTCTTCTCTGCGATGAACTACCTCTCTACCATGAATTGTCTCCTCTGCCTCTTTCTCCTGATATCCCTCTTGCGGATCTCTTATTTGACCACAGTGCCAAATCTGTATTATGAGGCTTCAGATTACTGTGCCTCTCTTCCTCTTGCAACAAAATACTCATCAGTTCTTCAAACGTAGGAGGTTTCCCCCTTGCTGCGAGACCTGTTATGAACATCTGATAATCTTCTAACATACCATTCAAGGTAATAATGACCAGGTCAGTGTTGGAAACAGTTTCCCCTATATTTCCTAGCTTGTCTTTCACCTCTTTGATACGACCCAAAAATGAACTAACAAATTCATTTCCATCCATCTTAATGCCTAGCAATTTAGTTTTCAGAAACAAAATGTGATTTGTATTAATAGTTTCATACAAGGATTTAAGAGATGTCCATGTTTTAGCAGAAGTTGTAGCTTCTCTAATATGTGGAATTATGCTATCTTTAACAGACATGCACAACAATAACTTTTCCTTGTTTTCACGTTTCTCCCAATCTTGGATCTTTGATGTTGTTGTACCTGCAGCCGCATCAGGTTTCACTTCAACTCCCTTTGCAATGTTCTAGACACCATAGCCCTCCATCAGGGTCTGCATATTGAATTTCCAGTTTATGAAGTTTGAGCCATCTAACTTGTTGGCTTCGTTGAGGTAGGTCTCCGCCAGAGGATTCGCCATCTCTGCAAATGTTTGCTCATCCAACCAGACAATGGATCCTTGTATCACCAACGATGAATCACCAAGAATATGCAACTTTCATCAAGTGCTCACCAGTTCGTCGCTCTACCTTCGAATCCACCAATCCATCTCTACCTAGAATTTTAGCTTAAAAGAATTATGAGAAACTTTAAAAGAAACCTTAACACCACTCCATGCATATAAAAAACTCTCATAAAGTTTATAAAAAAAAAAAAAAAAACCTTTTAAAGTTTATACCTCACAAATATGCTCTTTAATAAACTTTAATAAGAAATTAATAACTCCCTCAAGATCTGTACTTCATAAAAAATATCCACTTTAATAAACTTAAGCTTCATTAAAAAAAAAAAAAAAAAAAATCTTCACGATTTGCTTGAACCTCACGGATTTCCAATGAAAAACTCATACACAGAAAACTCATGGATCTGCTCACGAATTTGGAGAGAGGATCGTGACAATCACTCTCACAACCCTCTATTCACACGACTCCCTCACACACACATGGCTTGCCTTGGACTCAAGAATGATCGTGGAGAATGGTTCGATCTGCAGCAATGAGAATAAGCGGCTCCTTCACTCGCCCATGGGAAAAACCTCACGCAAACACCCTTAAGGAAATCATGGCATCCACCCTTCAAACAAGCTCACATCCCTTCTCCAGCTTGAACCCACGTGGCCTGCGCAAACACAGGCATTTCCACCCCTCACGTTGCCTTAGAGTGCGGCGAATGCGCGAGTCCACACCTCACGATGCACTTGGAGTGCGGGTATATTTAGGTTTTCCACAGTGCGTAAAGTTTGAGTAGTATGTCGTTGCACCTTTCCAGAGGAGGGATCTGCGCACTTCTTGAAATTGACGCACCTCCGCGGCTCCTCATTTAAGTGGCTTTCATACTAACTTAAAATTAGGAGAAACAAACACAGGTAAGGCAACCTCCACAATCGATATTATTAAATGAGAATTGATTACATTATTATATAGGAAACTACTCTACTTAGTGGGTTACATCAAACTACAAATAACTAGGATCTACATTAAGTAAAGTAAAGTTCAACTACCCAAACTAGGATCTACATTAAGTGAAGTAAAGTTCAACTACCCTATAAACTCTTGCAACTAACTCTTGCTCCATTATTTCTAAATGAAAAGTGCGTCACTTACTAAAATTGAATATAATTATTATCTTTAATAATTTGAATAATTATAAATACCAGATATCATAAGAAAACGTCAAAATTTCAAAACATCGCATAGAAGTAACGTGTAACATAAAACCATAGAAGTTTTTCTTTATCCGCTTTTATAATTTTAAAATCGAGATTGCGTTTTTGTTTGAATATCATCGTATCTTCTTTGTTTCATCCTCCTCGATCCCTATTAAGATTTCTTTTTGTTTCCCCGCGCTTTAATGATACTATCTTATCTTCTTTTTTTCATTCTCTTCGATACGGTCTCTGTAGTCGGGACTTGAATAATCTATTCTCTTCCAAATATATAAAATGCAGTCACGAAAGAAAGTATCAAGATCGATGACCAAATCGAAGAAATATTTTCTAGCCAAGTAACACGAGACAGGTTTTTTTATTTCCTTAATATCATGGAAATATATTCGTATCCATTTTCATTCATTCCAGGAATGCATAGAGGAGAACGAGGAGTCTAGAGGTATACAGTTCAGTCCAGAGTTTGAATAAATTGCTTTTCAACTTTAGCCAACCCAGCCAATCAAATTACAGAGCTTTTTGACTAGTGTTCTTGTTAAATCATATCATATTACAGTGACAGGCTTGTTATATATACATATATACACACACGTCGACAAGATATCTTCACTGTGTTTGTGTTTTGTTATTATTGAAAGGATATAGCCATGCCTTCTCAGAAAAGGAACATTCCCAAGAGAGGGCAAGTGAAGGCATCCATTGCCTCTTCAATTGTCCAAGACATCAAGGATATAGCCATGCCTCCTCAGGACAGGAACATTCCCAAGAGAGGGCAAGTGAAGGCAGCCATTGCCTCTTCAATTATTCACGACATCAAGTCTTGCTTTACATGTCATTCCACCTCTCCTCATCCTCCTCGTCTTACCGCTCCCCCTCCTACTGTTATTCCTCCTCCGGTCAAATCTAATGGGACAGTGCATGTTTAAAACTTGCAACTGTTATCACATGTTGTTCAATCTGTTATTTTCCATGACAGATTTTTGTAGC
>JZKD02S2029540.1:0-16212 GCA_000966675.3 Picea glauca | reverse complement strand
AATGAATTTTTACCAAAAGACCTTTAAAACTGATCCAACTCTCGAAAAACTTCCTAAATACCCAAAGTAGAAATTATCGTAACATCCCTTGAGAAACTCAATAACCATAGTAAACGATTTTCAAGCTAGAAAAAATGACAAAAAGGGTCCAAAAAATGACAAAAAGGGGCCAAAAAGTCTATAAATAGAAAGCTGGAAGCTCATTATCACCATTGTAAATTGAGAATTGACCAAAAGTCCAAAAACACCCCTTTGCCGAAATAGTTGATTCCAGGATCTTTAGTGGATGAAACGAACTTTCGTTTGGACCAAGTAAGTACACACTAACCTCTCTTGCATTTCCATATTTTATTGTTGTATTTATTTTTGTTTTTTTGGGGGGCGCTGACCTTTAAAAAGGTCGGCCCTACATGTACGTGTGTTGTCCAAGCACAACCCATGTGTACATGTGGGTAGAAGATAAATTTCCCACGTCCACATGTGACTGTCCTCAAGAAAACCCGCGTACACCCTCAATTAAGTGATAAAATAAAAAAAACAAAAGTTAACTCTCCATCCACTTGTAATTTTTCAGGATGTACGTGCATTGGAGAGAGAGGGAGCATGTAGAAATTGATTTTTTGGTCTCTGAGGACCCTGTTTCTATCGTTGTTTTGTCAGAATGTGGGTTCTTAAAGTTCTTCCAGTGTCCGTTTATGAGGGCATAACCCAGGTTGCTAAATTCATTGGTAGATTACTGGCATCCTGATGCAGAGGCATTCATGCTCGAGGGGCAGTCGTTGACTCCAATGACTAAATATATTTACTTCCTGACTGGTCTCTTGAGGAGAGGGGACCCAGTCAACTTGCGTACTTTTCCCCCCGAGCCTCACAACATCGAGGAGTTGATTGGACTCCATTGTGAGGCTGGTACTGAGAAGTATGTTCTCAAGTGCTTATTCATAAGATCAGCATCATATCACTAAAAGTGATAGTTTTACTCATTGTGTGGATCACTGGGTCCACGTCTTTGCATCAGGCTTCCCGAGTGCACATGCATTGTGCAATACAGTGCTTAAATGCACAAATTTTTGATTGGAGCACCACCATGCACGATTTCATGAAGAGACATCTGACAGAGTGTCAGATATGAGAGCACCGTAACTTCGGATTTGGGACCGTTTTGTTCTCCTTTTTCTTTGATAGGGTACTCGGTCTCAGTCCTCGAGAGAGTATACGAGGGAATGAGGCCTCTCTCCCAGGGATATGCATATGGGCGGCATTGTTTCCGCGACAGGGGGGGGGGGAGGACCATCGAGGCCTTTGATGAAATTTTTTTGGACTGGTGGTCATGGTAGATTATGACAATAGAGGACTACCCCTATACCAGGATCAATTTTTCTAGAGATCCTGACATGCCTGTACCTCTCGGAGAGGAGCGAGGAGAGAAGGGCAAGTTTGGTTTTCAAAGTTATTTAATTTTTACGTATTTATATATATATATATCATTTTTTTGTATACCAGAGTATCTGACGCTCATGTATGTGTTATGTACATATGTGGGACCAGTGCATCTAGCAAACTTCTAGAGGACTAGGTGGTGTCCTCGACCAAAGGCAGGAATAGATGCATCCACTGGAGCATCAACAGTAGCAGGGGGGGAATCCAGCCAGAGAGGCTGAGAGAGTATTGAGATGGGTAGAGAGAAACCTCACCGCGCTCACTCGTAGAGTCCCTATGGCAGAGGTCGAGGATCTCCCACTGTCGATGCAACCTCATGTAGTTGGGGTGCCATGGACCTGGGTCCAACTCTTCTGGTGTTTGGAAAATGTCGTTGTTCATTATGGCAGGGCCAAAAGGCCCTACCCTTAGCTAGGCTAGACTACTTATGTGCCAAGAGAACTTTTTGTATATTTTTGAGGGCATAAGCCCCGTGACTCTTACTAGACATATTTTTGAGGCACTTACACCCACCCATGTACTCTGATACTTTTTGTTATATATATGGATATTTTTTTATATTTTTATGTCTTATGGATTACATCTATTTTACAATTGTATTGACATATGCATGTGTGTGATTTTTCTTACATGTGTGCAATATGCCAATCTAATACATGATTAGCTAGAGTATTTGTGATTTGATTCAATCTCCTAGGAACATGGATGTATGTAATGTAATGAAAGCTTCATTCTAAGAGACATACCCTAAGGAACCATCGGTGTAGTGTAGGATCGTAAACGTGGTAAACCCAATTTAACTGAGACACAACCAACTGAGAGTATAAGTAGACCGGGAGGTGAGAGATACCATGTGACAAAGTGTCACGAAGCAACTCTAAAACTATGATGTATTCAGTGACATTGTTTGTGACAT
Organism: Picea glauca; assembly: GCA_000966675.3. Taxonomy (NCBI): domain Eukaryota; kingdom Viridiplantae; phylum Streptophyta; class Pinopsida; order Pinales; family Pinaceae; genus Picea; species Picea glauca. Next base: position 13,856 of record JZKD02S2029540.1, on the reverse strand, counting down.
CACCTAAACAGATACCTCCTGAAGATAGCAATTGGCCCTGAGGTGTGAAAATCACCCAAGCTATGGAGGAAAGCCTCTGAGTGTGTCGGCTAGCACCGTCTGCAAACCTAATGAACACCTCTGATTCACTTGACATCTTTCACAGTGAAAAATATTATATCAAAAACGACACGTCCATAAAACCAAAAAAGACAAAAACTAGAAATAAAATGTATAAGACTATACATATGTTACAATAAGTCACCCAAGGCGACCCACCTATGAGTAATAATTCTTGAGGTAGAGCCCATTTCTAGGCTTCTCCAAATAATTTCCCTCAAATTAAACCAAACGATAAGCTCCCTTCTTTAGAACCTCCTTTACGATGAAAGGTCTGAACCACATGGGTTTGAACTTGCCTGCCCCCAGGGGGTCCTTATCTTGGTCATAGAATAGGACAAGGTCTCCCTCAAATAAAATATGAGGACGGATGAACCGATCATACTAACACTTGATCTTTTGTTTGTGAGCCTCATTAGCCAAGGTTGCATCCTGACACTGCTCATCGAGATGCTTAAGATACAATAAACACTCTTCATCAGGTGAAGTGTCTGGCAATAACTGTATTTCCAACTTTAGAGAGGGGATTTGTCACTCTATAGGAAAGATTTCTTCGAGTCCATAAATGATTTGAAAAGGTGATAAATTGTTCATAGTCTTAACAAACATTTAGTAGGCCCATAATGTCAGGTACAACATCAAATTCCAATTTGACCTGGTTGAATTGATCGTTCGTTGTAAAATAGTCTTAAGGGATTTATTCACATCTTTCACCTGACCATTCCCATGTGGGTAGTAGGGTGATGAATTTTCTTGCCTCAACCCAAGTTTTGATGTTAACTCAGACACCATTTTGTTTTTAAAATGACTACCATGGTCAGTGACAATAGCTCTGGGGACATTGAACCTTGCTATTATTTGGTTAACAAAAAGAGAGTTGCGGTCTCGCCATCATCTTTAAACGTTGGCATAGCTTTGACCCACTTCGTGAAGTATTCTACTACTACGATGATATAACGGTGCCCCTTTGCAGAAGGAGGGTTTAATGTAGTGTAATCAATCCCCCACTTCGTGAAGGGACCAACTATGATGACGGGAAGCATGGGAGCGGGGTGTCCCCTCATCTTCTGAGAGAAGATCTGACACGGGTGGCACTTCTTGACCAATTCAACACAATATCTGATTAATGCCGACCAAAAGTAACCAGCTCGTAGAATATTTTGGGTTGTTTCCAACCCAGACAAATGACTACCACATGCTCCAGTGTGGAAATCGTTAAACACAATTTTTGCCTCTTCATGAGTGAGACACCGACAGAGGATGCAATCTACACCTTGGCGATACAGAGTGTCCTTGAGGATGAGATAGTTCTTGGCTTGATGGCATATACAATGACACTCATCATGAGAAGCAGAGGTAGGGTGCTTCAAAGTGTGGAGATAGACTAGTATATCTCCGTACCAGGGGTCTGAAGACGCGATCAAAAAAATGTCTCCTTTGATAGGAGACTCCTCACGTATAACATCTCCTGAGTCGACTAGAAGTTCAAAGATGAGTTCTACAAAGACCAACAACTTTTTGTATTTCTCTGAGACAAAACCCAAGTCGAATTCCTAGAGGATAACTATCCATCTACTGATATTTCCTTTGATCACACGTCGTGTCAACATGTATTGAAATGGATTCACAATGGAAATGATGGTGCTCTTGTGAAACAAGATGTAATGACGAAACCATTGGACATCATGAACTGCTGCCAACACAAGTTTTTCAATGTTGGAATAATTGAGTTCTGGTCCAACCAGTCCTTGGCTCAGTTAATAAATCACATATTCTGAGAGAAAATCATCCTCCTGAACCAAGACCATACTGATAGTTGACTCTGCAGTGACCAAGTACAATAAGAAATCTTTATTATAATTGGGTGGCCACAGCAGAGGGGTAGACGTGAGGGTGAATTTCAATGCTTTGAAAGAGCACTGAGAAGCTTCATCCCAATGGAAAGGAATGTCCTTATTCAATAAACACATGAAACCCTTTTTGATCTTGGCATAGTTTGCGATGAAACGCCGTAAAAAGTTCGCTTTTCCCTGTAAAATCTGAAGTTGAGGGATTGTGCATGGGGGAGGCAATTGAACTATCACCTCAACCTTTAGAGGATCAACCATTATCCCTATTGTTGAAACTATGAAACCTAACAGACAACCCGATGTTACGCAAAAGATGCATTTGTTTGGATTCAAGTGGATCCGGTAGTAGAGACATCGCTCAAAGATAAGTAGGAGGTGTGTTGGATGATCAAATCTCTTGTGAGATCGTGATGCTAAATAATCAATATAATCCTCGACTATGTGTTTGAGATCATGGAAAGCAAAATACATGGCCTGCTAAAACATAGCTCCAACATTTTTCATACTAAAAGGCATCTTTCGATAAATGAATGTACCCCACAGACAGATGAAAGAGGTTTTGTGTTGGTCTTCATGCTTGATCTGTATCTAATTGTATACCGAAAAACCATCCATGAAAGGAAAGGATTCACAACCTATGCATTCATTGACTATCTAGTCAATAAATGGTGTGGGAAAATTGTCCTTTGGACATGCCTTGTTCAAATCATGGAAGTCTGTACATACACGAATCGTACCCTATTTTTTGTTGACTGGAATGGGATTTGACACCAATTGAGTCAATTGGATGGGGTAGATGAAACCATCTTGGAGTAGTTTCTCTACTTCATCCTTAATAGTTGTTGCTTTCCTAGGATTGACTGAATGAAGATTCTATCAGACCGACTTAACATCAAGATATGTCCTGATTTCATGTTCGAATATTCTTGGATCTATGCCTGCCATTTCCCCGTAAGACCAGGCAAACATGTCATGCAATTCTTTAAATAAATCTATGTAGATTTGAATCTCCTTGGGGGAGTAGTCCGCTTTGACAAAGATATTCTCCATGATGCCAGGAGTTCTAGAGATATCAATAGGTATTGTTTGAGAAATGGTTTCCATATTTCCTTTAGCGTAAATAGTGTGCATAGCCAAAGGATTGATAGGACAATCCTTATCTCTAGTCATATTCAGAGTGAATTCACCTACTTCAATCATTCTTAACTCTAGGAGGAAGTAAGATCTGTGGTGAAGATCATCCCAGGGTCTTTCCAGACTATTCATTGCCTCAATAATCACCTTGTCTGAGGGCAAGACTAAGTCTAAAGAATCAATATCGGTGAGGGAACCTTGAGCCCATATAGGCGTGAGAACATGATCTAACTCCTATGCGGGAGTCAGATCGGGGTCTACAGAGGCTTGCTGGACTATAGAGTATGCAAATTTTGTCACGAACAAAGGCATGCCCATGCCATGGTGCCCTAGCCCTTCCATAGTGGCTGATGGGGAAGGAAGAGTCCATGGATCATTAAAGTAAGTCATGCGAAATGATGATATTTGAAAGATTTTGGCCCTAGGATGGTCGGGGACAACCGACATGTAATGGACATTGTTGGTCAGAGGTGGGTAATCAAAGGTACCCATCAAAGTTGGCCACAAACCAACCCCTACATTGATGATGTCGGGCTGAGGGTTATCAATCATTAGGATCGTGGATACCCTCAATGAAGGGTCAAGATGGGAGAAGGATAACTGATCAATGGACACAATCCGACCCTCATGTGGAAACAACAAGACATGAAAAATTATCACGACCAATGCTTGCATATCATAGTTCCAACTCCTTCCTAACAATATGTTTTAGCCGAGATTCACATCAACCACTTAAACCTTGACCCACACGGTTTTCCCCCCTAACTACATGTGGAAAGAGGGGAAGATTCCATGTGGTCGGAATTAATGACCATTGAAAGTGGTAAGAAGAGTAGGTGAGGGAAACAAAATAGGTTGGCCAATGGCCTTCCAACATTCCAAAGACATCAGGCATGTCGAGGCACCCTCATCAACCACCATGCGGAAAATGTTCCGAGTAAACGTTTTTGTGTTGTAAGCCATTACTATCTGAAATGCCACGTGGTAAGGAAGAAGAGGTTTTAAGTCGGTCATATCAAGCATGATAATTCTTGGATTGAAAGTCTTAGCAGAACCTAAGGTAGCTAATAGGGCCTTTCTCTAGGAAGGGCATCTCTAGAGGACTTCCAAAGAAGACATTGCACAAGGGGTTTGTGACAAATCCTCCACCATAGAGTAATTATGGGTGGCCCTTGCATTTGGGTTGTGATAAGCTTTCTTGAATGATCCTTTCGGGATGCGTGTCATTGTTTCACCCAACATTTTCTCAATATGGAGAGGAAGAGATGGGTTTTCAGCTTCTTTACCCTTCTTAGAGGTGTTTGGCATTCCGTAGTCGTGTGTCTTAGTTGTTAAGTCAATTCTACCTTTCATCATGTACACATTCACAGACTAAGGATTACTTGCAGATGGAGGGGGTCCCTGATTGCCCCCTTCCATGCTTGAAGAGGCTTGAGTTAGATTTTTCCCATGTGGAAACAAGTTCGTTAACACGACAAGTTGTTGCTATGCTAATAACTTTTGGGCCTCCACAAGCCAAGGGAACTAGTGAGTTGGGTGGTCTTCCTTGCAAAGATTACATGGATACTTCAAATTCTTATTTTCAATGTTTCCCCCGACAACATTATTAGTAGGTTTATTATCCCCCTTACCCTTCTTTCATTGTTTTTTCTTTCCATCAGGCTCCTGGGTGGCCTTCGGGTTTGTCGATTGCACACTATGTACATCTGACATTTGAGTAGGGGGAGGAGCCGAACTAGTGGTCTGGTTGGTCGATGTCTGCTGTATTGACAATTGATGCAATTGATTCATCAGCTGATCAGTGGGATTAGGTTCCATTGAACCAACAATACCATCGTCATATGGTCCAGATCTCTATCTGGTCTTGTCAAGTATCGACTGCGGTGCATTTGGAAAAACTTCGTAAAGTAAACCAGACTAAGAGTAAATCAACTCTAGATTTTGATCTCTCATTATCCATTATTCTTCTGAAAACACCCCCTAGGTTGCAACATATTTGGATAGCTAAGGTACCAAAGACTTAAGGAACCACTCAAGAAGAAATGTTGGTGGGACTGGCACTTTTATCAAACTCTTCCGGCGTCTCCATTCTCGGATGTGATCTGAGATATGGTCCTCTTTTGTTTGCTCAAAGTTGGCCAACAATTTGGTGTCAGTGTCGTATCTCACAGGTAATTGGAAATGGTTTAATAAATCCATTGTCAGTTCACCAAAGGAAGAGTATCTTGAGCGGTCGAGCTCGATGTACCATTTTGCAACACTCCTGATGAGAGCACGTTGAAAAAAATGCAACTGGACTGAGTCGTCTCTCAATGAGTTGGATGAGCAACATAAATGGAAGGTAGTCACATGATCGCCTGGATCTTCGTTGGGCTTGGCCTTAAAATTTGGGATGTCCAAAGGAAACTTGGTCGGCATAGGAGGCCAATGCAGATTGTGACAAATGGGGTCATTTAATAACCTTGTCAAGTTTGGCTAGTGCAGAGTTTCCAAAAACAGTAATTTGGGTTGTTGATTATAACCAGGGAAAAAGGAGCCTAGAGTTTGGATGGCACTAGGTTGGAAAGAAAATTTAGGTTGTTGGCTAGGGTTATGGTAGTAACCATGGTCATGACCAGTCTACAGATTCTACGCTTGTTGAGATGTCATTGGTTGACTCCCGTAATAGGATGTAAAGGGTTGGGCTTCCATCGCATTCCAAGGACTTTGCAAAGGGTTTCCCCCTGTCGATCCGATGGGCATAGGTGTTGAGCCTTGACCGAGGTTCCATTGACTATGGAAGGGTTTTACCCCGGTTGGAATTCCTGACGAGGGAAATGATCCCTGCCACAGATTCCAAGGTCCTTGTGAGGAAGGAATTCCTAAGCTTTCCCCCTATGTAGGAATAGTACCCTATACAGGATTTTGTTGTCCATAACTGGGGCTTCCCCAGGCCGAGACGGAAGCTGGCGAGAAAGTGTTGTTACCAAATGCACCAAACAAAGAGAATGGTGTCGAACCTACCGACATGCTATAAGAAGGTAGTCCTTAACTCTATGCTCCAAACGAAATTTAGTTTACGTTCAGCCCAACAGAATGCTGGTGAGCATTGTCGAGCGAAGGGGATGAATCCATAAGGGAAAGTGTTATATGGAGATGAATTCCCCCCCATGGATCCTTTCAGGGGAGCGTTGGAACTCCCCACCCTGAGATCTAAAGTTTGTAGAGTGGAGTAGGAAAGTACAGTGCTTGTATCAAAGCCAAGCATCTCGTATGAGAATGGAGGTCCTATCGTACTATGGGTGAAAGGAGCAATGATCGCCACCACAAATGGAATCAGACCATTTCCCGAGGTAGAGGTAGGCAATACCATAGTGGCCTAGACCGAAGACGATTGGTTAGGAGGTGGAACACCCCCTGCAGTGACATTCGTAGAAGAAATTTGAGCATTCCCTAAAGAAGTAGCAGCATTTGTTTCCATTGCTTCTTGTGACACTACCTGANTTTTTCTTACATGTGTGCAATATGCCAATCTAATACATGATTAGCTAGAGTATTTGTGATTTGATTCAATCTCCTAGGAACATGGATGTATGTAATGTAATGAAAGCTTCATTCTAAGAGACATACCCTAAGGAACCATCGGTGTAGTGTAGGATCGTAAACGTGGTAAACCCAATTTAACTGAGACACAACCAACTGAGAGTATAAGTAGACCGGGAGGTGAGAGATACCATGTGACAAAGTGTCACGAAGCAACTCTAAAACTATGATGTATTCAGTGACATTGTTTGTGACATCACCTAAACAGATACCTCCTGAAGATAGCAATTGGCCCTGAGGTGTGAAAATCACCCAAGCTATGGAGGAAAGCCTCTGAGTGTGTCGGCTAGCACCGTCTGCAAACCTAATGAACACCTCTGATTCACTTGACATCTTTCACAGTGAAAAATATTATATCAAAAACGACACGTCCATAAAACCAAAAAAGACAAAAACTAGAAATAAAATGTATAAGACTATACATATGTTACAATAAGTCACCCAAGGCGACCCACCTATGAGTAATAATTCTTGAGGTAGAGCCCATTTCTAGGCTTCTCCAAATAATTTCCCTCAAATTAAACCAAACGATAAGCTCCCTTCTTTAGAACCTCCTTTACGATGAAAGGTCTGAACCACATGGGTTTGAACTTGCCTGCCCCCAGGGGGTCCTTATCTTGGTCATAGAATAGGACAAGGTCTCCCTCAAATAAAATATGAGGACGGATGAACCGATCATACTAACACTTGATCTTTTGTTTGTGAGCCTCATTAGCCAAGGTTGCATCCTGACACTGCTCATCGAGATGCTTAAGATACAATAAACACTCTTCATCAGGTGAAGTGTCTGGCAATAACTGTATTTCCAACTTTAGAGAGGGGATTTGTCACTCTATAGGAAAGATTTCTTCGAGTCCATAAATGATTTGAAAAGGTGATAAATTGTTCATAGTCTTAACAAACATTTAGTAGGCCCATAATGTCAGGTACAACATCAAATTCCAATTTGACCTGGTTGAATTGATCGTTCGTTGTAAAATAGTCTTAAGGGATTTATTCACATCTTTCACCTGACCATTCCCATGTGGGTAGTAGGGTGATGAATTTTCTTGCCTCAACCCAAGTTTTGATGTTAACTCAGACACCATTTTGTTTTTAAAATGACTACCATGGTCAGTGACAATAGCTCTGGGGACATTGAACCTTGCTATTATTTGGTTAACAAAAAGAGAGTTGCGGTCTCGCCATCATCTTTAAACGTTGGCATAGCTTTGACCCACTTCGTGAAGTATTCTACTACTACGATGATATAACGGTGCCCCTTTGCAGAAGGAGGGTTTAATGTAGTGTAATCAATCCCCCACTTCGTGAAGGGACCAACTATGATGACGGGAAGCATGGGAGCGGGGTGTCCCCTCATCTTCTGAGAGAAGATCTGACACGGGTGGCACTTCTTGACCAATTCAACACAATATCTGATTAATGCCGACCAAAAGTAACCAGCTCGTAGAATATTTTGGGTTGTTTCCAACCCAGACAAATGACTACCACATGCTCCAGTGTGGAAATCGTTAAACACAATTTTTGCCTCTTCATGAGTGAGACACCGACAGAGGATGCAATCTACACCTTGGCGATACAGAGTGTCCTTGAGGATGAGATAGTTCTTGGCTTGATGGCATATACAATGACACTCATCATGAGAAGCAGAGGTAGGGTGCTTCAAAGTGTGGAGATAGACTAGTATATCTCCGTACCAGGGGTCTGAAGACGCGATCAAAAAAATGTCTCCTTTGATAGGAGACTCCTCACGTATAACATCTCCTGAGTCGACTAGAAGTTCAAAGATGAGTTCTACAAAGACCAACAACTTTTTGTATTTCTCTGAGACAAAACCCAAGTCGAATTCCTAGAGGATAACTATCCATCTACTGATATTTCCTTTGATCACACGTCGTGTCAACATGTATTGAAATGGATTCACAATGGAAATGATGGTGCTCTTGTGAAACAAGATGTAATGACGAAACCATTGGACATCATGAACTGCTGCCAACACAAGTTTTTCAATGTTGGAATAATTGAGTTCTGGTCCAACCAGTCCTTGGCTCAGTTAATAAATCACATATTCTGAGAGAAAATCATCCTCCTGAACCAAGACCATACTGATAGTTGACTCTGCAGTGACCAAGTACAATAAGAAATCTTTATTATAATTGGGTGGCCACAGCAGAGGGGTAGACGTGAGGGTGAATTTCAATGCTTTGAAAGAGCACTGAGAAGCTTCATCCCAATGGAAAGGAATGTCCTTATTCAATAAACACATGAAACCCTTTTTGATCTTGGCATAGTTTGCGATGAAACGCCGTAAAAAGTTCGCTTTTCCCTGTAAAATCTGAAGTTGAGGGATTGTGCATGGGGGAGGCAATTGAACTATCACCTCAACCTTTAGAGGATCAACCATTATCCCTATTGTTGAAACTATGAAACCTAACAGACAACCCGATGTTACGCAAAAGATGCATTTGTTTGGATTCAAGTGGATCCGGTAGTAGAGACATCGCTCAAAGATAAGTAGGAGGTGTGTTGGATGATCAAATCTCTTGTGAGATCGTGATGCTAAATAATCAATATAATCCTCGACTATGTGTTTGAGATCATGGAAAGCAAAATACATGGCCTGCTAAAACATAGCTCCAACATTTTTCATACTAAAAGGCATCTTTCGATAAATGAATGTACCCCACAGACAGATGAAAGAGGTTTTGTGTTGGTCTTCATGCTTGATCTGTATCTAATTGTATACCGAAAAACCATCCATGAAAGGAAAGGATTCACAACCTATGCATTCATTGACTATCTAGTCAATAAATGGTGTGGGAAAATTGTCCTTTGGACATGCCTTGTTCAAATCATGGAAGTCTGTACATACACGAATCGTACCCTATTTTTTGTTGACTGGAATGGGATTTGACACCAATTGAGTCAATTGGATGGGGTAGATGAAACCATCTTGGAGTAGTTTCTCTACTTCATCCTTAATAGTTGTTGCTTTCCTAGGATTGACTGAATGAAGATTCTATCAGACCGACTTAACATCAAGATATGTCCTGATTTCATGTTCGAATATTCTTGGATCTATGCCTGCCATTTCCCCGTAAGACCAGGCAAACATGTCATGCAATTCTTTAAATAAATCTATGTAGATTTGAATCTCCTTGGGGGAGTAGTCCGCTTTGACAAAGATATTCTCCATGATGCCAGGAGTTCTAGAGATATCAATAGGTATTGTTTGAGAAATGGTTTCCATATTTCCTTTAGCGTAAATAGTGTGCATAGCCAAAGGATTGATAGGACAATCCTTATCTCTAGTCATATTCAGAGTGAATTCACCTACTTCAATCATTCTTAACTCTAGGAGGAAGTAAGATCTGTGGTGAAGATCATCCCAGGGTCTTTCCAGACTATTCATTGCCTCAATAATCACCTTGTCTGAGGGCAAGACTAAGTCTAAAGAATCAATATCGGTGAGGGAACCTTGAGCCCATATAGGCGTGAGAACATGATCTAACTCCTATGCGGGAGTCAGATCGGGGTCTACAGAGGCTTGCTGGACTATAGAGTATGCAAATTTTGTCACGAACAAAGGCATGCCCATGCCATGGTGCCCTAGCCCTTCCATAGTGGCTGATGGGGAAGGAAGAGTCCATGGATCATTAAAGTAAGTCATGCGAAATGATGATATTTGAAAGATTTTGGCCCTAGGATGGTCGGGGACAACCGACATGTAATGGACATTGTTGGTCAGAGGTGGGTAATCAAAGGTACCCATCAAAGTTGGCCACAAACCAACCCCTACATTGATGATGTCGGGCTGAGGGTTATCAATCATTAGGATCGTGGATACCCTCAATGAAGGGTCAAGATGGGAGAAGGATAACTGATCAATGGACACAATCCGACCCTCATGTGGAAACAACAAGACATGAAAAATTATCACGACCAATGCTTGCATATCATAGTTCCAACTCCTTCCTAACAATATGTTTTAGCCGAGATTCACATCAACCACTTAAACCTTGACCCACACGGTTTTCCCCCCTAACTACATGTGGAAAGAGGGGAAGATTCCATGTGGTCGGAATTAATGACCATTGAAAGTGGTAAGAAGAGTAGGTGAGGGAAACAAAATAGGTTGGCCAATGGCCTTCCAACATTCCAAAGACATCAGGCATGTCGAGGCACCCTCATCAACCACCATGCGGAAAATGTTCCGAGTAAACGTTTTTGTGTTGTAAGCCATTACTATCTGAAATGCCACGTGGTAAGGAAGAAGAGGTTTTAAGTCGGTCATATCAAGCATGATAATTCTTGGATTGAAAGTCTTAGCAGAACCTAAGGTAGCTAATAGGGCCTTTCTCTAGGAAGGGCATCTCTAGAGGACTTCCAAAGAAGACATTGCACAAGGGGTTTGTGACAAATCCTCCACCATAGAGTAATTATGGGTGGCCCTTGCATTTGGGTTGTGATAAGCTTTCTTGAATGATCCTTTCGGGATGCGTGTCATTGTTTCACCCAACATTTTCTCAATATGGAGAGGAAGAGATGGGTTTTCAGCTTCTTTACCCTTCTTAGAGGTGTTTGGCATTCCGTAGTCGTGTGTCTTAGTTGTTAAGTCAATTCTACCTTTCATCATGTACACATTCACAGACTAAGGATTACTTGCAGATGGAGGGGGTCCCTGATTGCCCCCTTCCATGCTTGAAGAGGCTTGAGTTAGATTTTTCCCATGTGGAAACAAGTTCGTTAACACGACAAGTTGTTGCTATGCTAATAACTTTTGGGCCTCCACAAGCCAAGGGAACTAGTGAGTTGGGTGGTCTTCCTTGCAAAGATTACATGGATACTTCAAATTCTTATTTTCAATGTTTCCCCCGACAACATTATTAGTAGGTTTATTATCCCCCTTACCCTTCTTTCATTGTTTTTTCTTTCCATCAGGCTCCTGGGTGGCCTTCGGGTTTGTCGATTGCACACTATGTACATCTGACATTTGAGTAGGGGGAGGAGCCGAACTAGTGGTCTGGTTGGTCGATGTCTGCTGTATTGACAATTGATGCAATTGATTCATCAGCTGATCAGTGGGATTAGGTTCCATTGAACCAACAATACCATCGTCATATGGTCCAGATCTCTATCTGGTCTTGTCAAGTATCGACTGCGGTGCATTTGGAAAAACTTCGTAAAGTAAACCAGACTAAGAGTAAATCAACTCTAAATTTTGATCTCTCATTATCCATTATTCTTCTGAAAACACCCCCTAGGTTGCAACATATTTGGATAGCTAAGGTACCAAAGACTTAAGGAACCACTCAAGAATAAATGTTGGTGGGACTGGCACTTTTATCAAACTCTTCCGGCGTCTCCATTCTCGGATGTGATCTGAGATATGGTCCTCTTTTGTCTGCTCAAAGTTGGCCAACAATTTGGTGTCAATGTCGTATCTCACAGGTAATTGGAAATGGTTTAATAAATCCATTGTCAGTTCACCAAAGGAAGAGTATCTTGAGCAGTCGAGCTCGATGTACCATTTTGCAACACTCCCGATGAGAGCACGTTGAAAAAAATGCAACTGGACTGAGTCGTCTCTCAATGAGTTGGATGAGCAACATAAATGGAAGGTAGTCACATGATCGCCTGGATCTTCATTGGGCTTGGCCTTAAACTTTGGGATGTCCAAAGGAAACTTGGTCGGCATAGGAGGCCAATGCGGATTGTGACAAATGGGGTCATTTAATAACCTTGTCAAGTTTGCCTAGTGCAGAGTTTCCAAAAACAGTAATTTGGGTTGTTGATTATAACCAGGGAAAAAGGAGCCTAGAGTTTGGATGGCACTAGGTTGGCAAGAAAAGTGAGGTTGTTGGCTAGGGTTATGGTAGTAACCATGGTCATGACCAGTCTACAGATTCTACGCTTGTTGAGATGTCATTGGTTGACTCCCGTAATAGGATGTAAAGGGTTGGGCTTCCGTCGCATTCCAAGGACTTTGTAAAGGGTTTCCCCCTGTCGATCCGATGGGCATAGGTGTTGAGCCTTGACCGAGGTTCCATTGACTATGGAAGGGGTTTCCCCCGATTGGAATTCCTGACGAGGGAAATGATCCCTGCCACAGATTCCAAGGTCCTTGTGAGGAAGGAATTCCTAAGCTTTCCCCCTATGTAGGAATAGTACCCTATACAGGATTTTGTTGTCCATAACTGGGGCTTCCCCAGGCCGAGACGGAAGCTGGCGAGAAAGTGTTGTTACCAAATGCACCAAACAAAGAGAATGGTGTCGAACCTACCGACATGCTATAAGAAGGTAGTCCTTAACTCTATGCTCCAAACGAAATTTAGTTTACGTTCAGCCCAACAGAATGCTGGTGAGCATTGTCGAGCGAAGGGGATGAATCCATAAGGGAAAGTGTTATATGGAGATGAATTCCCCCCCATGGATCCTTTCAGGGGAGCGTTGGAACTCCCCACCCTGAGATCTAAAGTTTGTAGAGTGGAGTAGGAAAGTACAGTGCTTGTATCAAAGCCAAGCATCTCGTATGAGAATGGAGGTCCTATCGTACTATGGGTGAAAGGAGCAATGATCGCCACCACAAATGGAATCAGACCATTTCCCGAGGTAGAGGTAGGCAATACCATAGTGGCCTAGACCGAAGACGATTGGTTAGGAGGTGGAACACCCCCTGCAGTGACATTCGTAGAAGAAATTTGAGCATTCCCTAAAGAAGTAGCAGCATTTGTTTCCATTGCTTCTTGTGACACTACCTGATGCTCGCAAGGTTGAACCTGTACAATGATGGGTGCCAATAGATCAGTGATTGGAGGGTTATTTTTATTGGATAAATCCGTAAGTGCATACACAAACCGATCTCCCTAGATCCACCTGGATCTAGAACAAAATAGGATAGAACATGACGCCTTCCTTAAGTTTTAGATATTGAATTTACTAACTAAAGAGGGATAAGTGACATACCGTTTAAATGTCGCTTCCTCTCGCCATCGCTATCCTAGCTCCATTCCAATGCTCATACAATGATGAACCTACAAAAGAATGCAACCAACCAAAGTGATAGAAATAGCATTAACTCAATATAAACATATGTATGTGATCAAGGAATCATACAATAAAACACAACAAGCTTTATAGGAAAGAATCATATTACTGTATCATATTAAATGTGAAAGAGAGATTACAACC
>JZKD02S2029529.1:46015-56186 GCA_000966675.3 Picea glauca | reverse complement strand
AATTAATCATTTATATTCCAAGTTGGTTGGGAGGTGCTAGGGAGGACTGTTGTCCTCAGAGGTTCAAGTGGGAGCTTGAACACAGGGAGTTGTAGCTTCCATCTGGTTGCAGCCAAAGAAACCAGGGTGGCAAGGTGGTGCAAGGGAGAACAAGTGTTCTTTGTTATACAGGTTGGAGCATGTGTAACTGGAAGTTGGTGCTTCCATCCAGTTGTTGTTGGAACATTAAGGGAGTTGGTGCTTCCTTATAGTGGGTGCTAGAGAAAACAGAGAGTTGGTGCTCTCAAACAAGTTGCAGCTTGTAAAACAGAGGTAGAAGCCTCACATTGAGTTGGTGCTCAATTATAGATGATGTATAGAAATTAAAAGACTACCTATCATTTCAAAGAAGAAGAGGTTTTCTCCCTTTATGGGTTTCCTCGTGAAAATATGTCTCTGTGTATACCTTATGTGTGACTGATGCTCATTACTTTTATTTTCCATATGTTGTATAATGTTGATGATCACTTGAAGAAAGATTAATAATGTATTAATAGACTTAAAAAAAATTAAGCACAATAACAACTAATTCACCCCCCCCTCTTAGTTGTCTTAGTAATTTCAACACAGTTTTACCCAGGGAAGACCTAGGATCGCTCCCTGGTCCAACGCATCAAGGAGTCTTATGGGGAAGTCGAAAAGGGAAAGAGAGGATACAAGGTAGCCTCTATCCAGGATGGTGTAGTATGCCTCGCTTGCCAACTCATAGCTGACAAGATCGTAAGAAATCATCGCCCCACACAGGTCATCGGGTTCGTGGTGGACCTCACAGGAAAATGTGTGGAGGGAATGCAGATGTATTGCACGATTTACCTCATCAATGAGCTTGAGAAATACTGTCACGAAGCTCAGGATCAGGGATACGAGTTCCACTTTAGTTGGCTTCTCGCATTGATTGCATTTGTTGCTTGGAAAATGCTAGAAGGATCCACCTTCCTAGAGATCGAACCATCAGAGTCGTTGGTCGCTAGGTTCTCAACCTTGTGGTACACCAACAACATGTTGAAGCAATGGCAGTCGAATGTCATGTTCCATGTGTATTATCAATAACTGAAGGTTTCCATTGATTATTTCCCACGCATGAAATCACGCACCTTACACCATTACAGACTGATAGCCAAGTTCCACGTATATATGGATTTTATCTATATCACTGCGCGCAAATATGAGAAAAAGGAGGAGTTACAATCTTATTACAAATTGACAGATGAAGACATGGAGCAGATCACGAAGGAATGGCTGAAGGAATTTCAGACACCTGTTGTTGATGTCGAACTCTTTGACGTTGACATTATAGGAAGCCCTTTGGTCACCCGGTTCGAGCATGCAGGACAGTCTAGTGCGAAGAAGAAGAATAAAAAGGAGGAATTTCAGAATATAGAGACTAATGAGGAGGACAGTGCCTCCGAAGAAAATGGATCTGGCTCACCAGGAGGAGGAGATGAAGTAAATGGAGAAGGAGGAGGGGAAGAAGGAGAAAATCAAGGAGAAGGCGAAGCTACACTGCCAAAAGATCCCCTTACTAAAATAGTAACACTGCAGAAGAGGAAGGGTTCTCTACAGAAACCTTCGGCAAGAAATAATACATGCGCTAACAAGCCCCAGTTAGAGGCCATGCTCATGGAATATGAAATCATCTTGGTTCACGGAGTGATGGAGGATGCTTCTGAGGATATCATGCAAAGATATGGAGCGAAGCAGGAAAAGCCATATGAAAGGGTAGAGAAGGAGTTGAAGGAAATACAATAAGTTATTCAATTGATTTGTGCAATACCTATTGTGCCTTCCTCGTCGTAGACTACATAATTGTGGGATGAACTAGCCCAACTGAGAAGATTAGAAAATGCAACAAAGGCTCGACTTCAGAAATTCCAAGAAGAAAAGGAGAAGGCTATAGAGGCCATGAAACAAGAGAAAGAGGAAGTTTTAGAGAAACTACGAGTTGCACGGTACTATGTAACCGCCTATGAAAATGAGAAAGATGAGTTTTGGGCGATGCTCAAGGAGGACAAAGCGAAGATACAAAGAGAAAAGGACCAGCTTCTCACAGAGAAAATTGTGGTCAAAGAAGTGGTGAATAAAGAACTTCGCTCTGTGCCAAGCTTGGCACAGGAGTAACATGATTCAGTTGAGGTTCAAGTGGTGAAGCTCGCTAAGACCATCCAGTAGCTCCAATCGAGGATAACGGAGTTGGAGATCCAAGCAGTACTGAGCACTCCGCAGGAGGTGCAAGACCAGAGGGAGGAAGCTGCTAGGAACATAGTTGGAAGGATCAGAGCCCTCATCTCAGAATGCAAACATTTGAGTGATAGAAGTGCACAGACTTATGAACGCCTCACAGAAGATCTAGAACTAAGGAAACTGGAAGCACGGTTACAGGAGGCGCAGCAACAGGCACTGTCAGTATAGGCGTGGATAAAGCTACTCAATGCGGTAGAAAGAATGAAGATATCTCAGGAACATCGCGCAGTACAGTAACAGATTATTGCCATCTAGGGAAGGGTAATGAAATTCACACAGAAGATGCAACCTGTGTAGGATGAATTCCGCAAGGTGTTCGAAGAAATTGAGGGACAAGGCTCACAACTGGAGCAAATGGTTGCAATAGTGGAACAGTGTCTGGAAGGGCCTATTACAGAGCAGATGATCCAAGAGATCACTGAGCAGGAGGCTCGGGCGAAGCAGAAAGTCGAGGCCGCTCGAGTGAATCTCGATGCCTTCAAAGCAGCGTTGTCCAGACCTGAGTGACTCATGACAAGTCACAAGTGAGTGTTGGGGGCATGTTGGCCCTCGACCAAGTTTTGAGGAAATCTTGGTCAGGTTTGAAAAAATTTTGGACTTTGACAACCTGGTTGAAGATAGAGCACCCAGGCAGAGTTGAGATCGCGGATCTCACTTGTTTTGTGGGATTTGTGGACCCAGCAAGGGGTTCCTTAGGTTTTTTTTAATGGGTTATGGGATGTCATCCCATGGTTTTACCCATGATTAGGCCTTTTTGTAAAAGTATAAATAAGAGTAAGATTGTAAGGTAGCAGAAGAGAAGTGATGTAAGAGACTTAGAGAGCGAAGTCTAAGTAGCTAAGTACAAGTAGTTTTGAGTTTCTCTGTGCAACAGAATGCGTATATAAGGCTCTATACTCGATAAAGGAGTTGTCTATGTGCCTTGACCTAATTTTGGGAAGGAGGATTTGTTGCTCGATGCGCAGATCTCATGTCCTCTATGAAGATTGGCTTTGTGGCTTAGTGCACAGGAGCGAATGAATGTAAGAGATTGAAGAATAATAAAGAAGATGAAGCAGTCGGTGGATGTAGCCCCACACTGGGGTGAACCACGTATATCTTGTGTCTTTGGTGTGCTTTGTGCTATGTTGTGTTTTCCATTTATTTTCTTAGTGCTTTTTTTATTATGTATGATGGAAAGATCTGATGTTGCTTAGTGCTTTACTTGTGCTTTATGAATGAATGCTAGATCTAACTCATTGCTATATGCTAAGTGGTTGAAGTTATTACTCTTCATTTTTACTGCGTCGATATATCTTATGGTTTGTTCTGCAATGTTAATGAAGCTGATGAGTTAATGAATATCATCAGGTAGTGTTAATAAAATACTCTGTGAAGTGTTTCTATCACATATTTGTGTCCCATCTTGGTTACAGACACCTGAGTCCTGTAACCCCCCCTTCCTCTACCTTGGGTGAGACTTTTCCGACTTCGCAGGTGTTGCCGAAAGGGCCGGTAGTTAGGTTTGTGTTGGTGCGTTGTTGAAGTGTTGAACCCTAGGTATGCTCTTGTGCCAACGAGCACTTCAGAAAATCTCGATCCTCTAGTTGATTACTTCATCAAGTGCCTTGAGGAATCAAATATGCTTGGCATACAACCAATCAAATATTCTCCCACTTGGCGCAACATGAGAACAGGAGAAGACCACATAGCCAAGCACCTTGACAGATTCCTCATATTCTAATCTTTTGCGCAAGAAATGTTTTTATTTCTCCAATGTGTCTCTTCAAGTGGAATTTCTTTATCACTCCCCCATTTTTTTTCGAAATGGCTCATGATCTAAAGAATCCTCCCATCCCCTTCAAATTTAAATCTACATGGTTGGAATATCAAAGTTACATAGACCTTGTCAAGGATTCCTTGATACCCTACAATTTTGCTCTCCTAGATTTCCCTCCCTTACAATTTCTGACAAATCTAAAGAAGGTTAAGAAGGCTACTATAACATGGCACAAGGAGCAGAAACAAAAGGAAAATCATGCCCTTATAGAATTTGATTAANAGTTGTCTTAGTAATTTCAACACAGTTTTACCCAGGGAAGACCTAGGATCGCTCCCTGGTCCAACGCATCAAGGAGTCTTATGGGGAAGTCGAAAAGGGAAAGAGAGGATACAAGGTAGCCTCTATCCAGGATGGTGTAGTATGCCTCGCTTGCCAACTCATAGCTGACAAGATCGTAAGAAATCATCGCCCCACACAGGTCATCGGGTTCGTGGTGGACCTCACAGGAAAATGTGTGGAGGGAATGCAGATGTATTGCACGATTTACCTCATCAATGAGCTTGAGAAATACTGTCACGAAGCTCAGGATCAGGGATACGAGTTCCACTTTAGTTGGCTTCTCGCATTGATTGCATTTGTTGCTTGGAAAATGCTAGAAGGATCCACCTTCCTAGAGATCGAACCATCAGAGTCGTTGGTCGCTAGGTTCTCAACCTTGTGGTACACCAACAACATGTTGAAGCAATGGCAGTCGAATGTCATGTTCCATGTGTATTATCAATAACTGAAGGTTTCCATTGATTATTTCCCACGCATGAAATCACGCACCTTACACCATTACAGACTGATAGCCAAGTTCCACGTATATATGGATTTTATCTATATCACTGCGCGCAAATATGAGAAAAAGGAGGAGTTACAATCTTATTACAAATTGACAGATGAAGACATGGAGCAGATCACGAAGGAATGGCTGAAGGAATTTCAGACACCTGTTGTTGATGTCGAACTCTTTGACGTTGACATTATAGGAAGCCCTTTGGTCACCCGGTTCGAGCATGCAGGACAGTCTAGTGCGAAGAAGAAGAATAAAAAGGAGGAATTTCAGAATATAGAGACTAATGAGGAGGACAGTGCCTCCGAAGAAAATGGATCTGGCTCACCAGGAGGAGGAGATGAAGTAAATGGAGAAGGAGGAGGGGAAGAAGGAGAAAATCAAGGAGAAGGCGAAGCTACACTGCCAAAAGATCCCCTTACTAAAATAGTAACACTGCAGAAGAGGAAGGGTTCTCTACAGAAACCTTCGGCAAGAAATAATACATGCGCTAACAAGCCCCAGTTAGAGGCCATGCTCATGGAATATGAAATCATCTTGGTTCACGGAGTGATGGAGGATGCTTCTGAGGATATCATGCAAAGATATGGAGCGAAGCAGGAAAAGCCATATGAAAGGGTAGAGAAGGAGTTGAAGGAAATACAATAAGTTATTCAATTGATTTGTGCAATACCTATTGTGCCTTCCTCGTCGTAGACTACATAATTGTGGGATGAACTAGCCCAACTGAGAAGATTAGAAAATGCAACAAAGGCTCGACTTCAGAAATTCCAAGAAGAAAAGGAGAAGGCTATAGAGGCCATGAAACAAGAGAAAGAGGAAGTTTTAGAGAAACTACGAGTTGCACGGTACTATGTAACCGCCTATGAAAATGAGAAAGATGAGTTTTGGGCGATGCTCAAGGAGGACAAAGCGAAGATACAAAGAGAAAAGGACCAGCTTCTCACAGAGAAAATTGTGGTCAAAGAAGTGGTGAATAAAGAACTTCGCTCTGTGCCAAGCTTGGCACAGGAGTAACATGATTCAGTTGAGGTTCAAGTGGTGAAGCTCGCTAAGACCATCCAGTAGCTCCAATCGAGGATAACGGAGTTGGAGATCCAAGCAGTACTGAGCACTCCGCAGGAGGTGCAAGACCAGAGGGAGGAAGCTGCTAGGAACATAGTTGGAAGGATCAGAGCCCTCATCTCAGAATGCAAACATTTGAGTGATAGAAGTGCACAGACTTATGAACGCCTCACAGAAGATCTAGAACTAAGGAAACTGGAAGCACGGTTACAGGAGGCGCAGCAACAGGCACTGTCAGTATAGGCGTGGATAAAGCTACTCAATGCGGTAGAAAGAATGAAGATATCTCAGGAACATCGCGCAGTACAGTAACAGATTATTGCCATCTAGGGAAGGGTAATGAAATTCACACAGAAGATGCAACCTGTGTAGGATGAATTCCGCAAGGTGTTCGAAGAAATTGAGGGACAAGGCTCACAACTGGAGCAAATGGTTGCAATAGTGGAACAGTGTCTGGAAGGGCCTATTACAGAGCAGATGATCCAAGAGATCACTGAGCAGGAGGCTCGGGCGAAGCAGAAAGTCGAGGCCGCTCGAGTGAATCTCGATGCCTTCAAAGCAGCGTTGTCCAGACCTGAGTGACTCATGACAAGTCACAAGTGAGTGTTGGGGGCATGTTGGCCCTCGACCAAGTTTTGAGGAAATCTTGGTCAGGTTTGAAAAAATTTTGGACTTTGACAACCTGGTTGAAGATAGAGCACCCAGGCAGAGTTGAGATCGCGGATCTCACTTGTTTTGTGGGATTTGTGGACCCAGCAAGGGGTTCCTTAGGTTTTTTTTAATGGGTTATGGGATGTCATCCCATGGTTTTACCCATGATTAGGCCTTTTTGTAAAAGTATAAATAAGAGTAAGATTGTAAGGTAGCAGAAGAGAAGTGATGTAAGAGACTTAGAGAGCGAAGTCTAAGTAGCTAAGTACAAGTAGTTTTGAGTTTCTCTGTGCAACAGAATGCGTATATAAGGCTCTATACTCGATAAAGGAGTTGTCTATGTGCCTTGACCTAATTTTGGGAAGGAGGATTTGTTGCTCGATGCGCAGATCTCATGTCCTCTATGAAGATTGGCTTTGTGGCTTAGTGCACAGGAGCGAATGAATGTAAGAGATTGAAGAATAATAAAGAAGATGAAGCAGTCGGTGGATGTAGCCCCACACTGGGGTGAACCACGTATATCTTGTGTCTTTGGTGTGCTTTGTGCTATGTTGTGTTTTCCATTTATTTTCTTAGTGCTTTTTTTATTATGTATGATGGAAAGATCTGATGTTGCTTAGTGATTTACTTGTGCTTTATGAATGAATGCTAGATCTAACTCATTGCTATATGCTAAGTGGTTGAAGTTATTACTCTTCATTTTTACTGCATCGATCTATCTTATGGTTTGTTCTGCAATGTTAATGAAGCTAATGAGTTAATGAATATCATCAGGTAGTGTTAATAAAATACTCTGTGAAGTGTTTCTATCACATATCTGTGTCCCATCTTGGTTACAGACACCTGAGTCCTGTAACCCCCCCTTCCTCTACCTTGGGTGAGACTTTTCCGGCTTCGCAGGTGTTGCCGAAAGGGCCGGTAGTTAGGTTTGTGTTGGTGCGTTGTTGAAGTGTTGAACCCTAGGTATGCTCTTGTGCCAACGAGCACTTCAAAAAATCTCGATCCTCTAGTTGATTACTTCATCAAGTGCCTTGAGGAATCAAATATGCTTGGAATACAACCAATCAAATATTCTCCCACTTGGCGTAACATGAGAACAGGAGAAGACCACATAGCCAAGCACCTTGACAGATTCCTCATATTCTAATCTTTTGCGCAAGAAATGTTTTTATTTCTCCAATGTGTCTCTTCAAGTGGAATTTTTTTATCACTCCCCCATTTTTTTTTGAAATGGCTCATGATCTAAAGAATCCTCCCATCCCCTTCAAATTTAAATCTACATGGTTGGAATATCAAAGCTACATAGACCTTGTCAAGGATTCCTGGATACCCTACAATTTTTCTCTCCCAGATTTCCCTCCCTTACAATTTCTGACAAATCTAAAGAAGGTTAAGAAGGCTACTATAACATGGCACAAGGAGCAGAAACAAAAGGAAAATCATGCCCTTATAGAATTTGATTAACAACTTAATCCCTATATGGAACAAGAAGTGGTATCCATATTCAATGACGAGCAAAAATTGAAGATACTCCTTTTAGAACAACAGAAAAATGTTATCCTCTTATCCAGAGAAAAGGAATGGTTCCTCAAGAGAAAATCCCTCTGTCTCCAAGATGGAGATGAAAACATGAAACGTTTCCACCACTTTGCAATTGGTAGGAAAGATAAAAACACAATTTGATTAATCTAGAGAGGGGATGGATCAGTGGCCACAAAAATTGAGGATCTTGTAGCTGAAGGAATCTCTCACTTCCAAAATCTATTTAATGTCGATCAGAGGTTAATTATTGAGTCCATTTTAATGGTATCCAACCTTTTTCCTAGCTTCGTGGATCAATAAAATAATGATCAACTAATGGCATAAGTCTCCAAATATGAGCTTCAGAAGGTTCTACACATATTTAAAAAGGATAAAATTTATGGCCCAGATGGTTTCCCAGTTGAATTCTATACTAGCACTTTTGATATCCTAGGGTATGATCTTCTCAAAACTAGGATCCCTTTAATTCTACCTTCTTATCACTCATTCCCAAATTAGAAAATCAACAAGATTTTGATTGGTTCTGCCTTATTTCCCTTTGTAATAGTATCTATAAAATCATCTCAAAGAGAATAGTTGTCCTATTGAAATACATCGTCTCACACAATATATCTAGAGAACAATTTGTTTTTCTTCAAGGAAGACATATCCACCAAGTTATAAGGTTCGCTCAATAATTCCTTCACTCAATCCACATGGGGAATCAAAAGGAAATTATTTATAAAGTAGACCTGGAAAAATCCTTCAACCGCGTCAACTAGATATACAACAGAATCCTCAATTGGATTCTAAATTGCATACCCACCACATCCTTTTCCATTATAAATGGATCTGCAACCCCCTTCTTCAAGGAAATAAGAGGAATCAAACAAGGATTCCCCCTCTCTCTGCAATATCCCTAATCTGACCCCCAATTGTAAATGAAAGTGTAAATGTGCATATAGTTTGGTGAGTCAGTGGCACCAAGTTTTGGTTTAGTTTTGCACGCACCTGAGTAGTGTGTGAGGATTGTTTACCAAAGAAAGAGTGTGCACATTTACAGTGTTGTGTGCACCTGAGTAAGTGCATGTGGATTGCACATCAAGGGAAGAGTGCACACATTTCATAGTTCTTTGTGCACTCAATTAAGTGTGTGTGTCAGGAAATAATATACACTTCCACACTAAACCTAGCAGAAGAGAAGAAGAATTTAATCAAGAACGTAAATGAAAAAGAAATCACACAGTACACAGAGATTTTACCCTGGAAAACCACTGTTCCTTGAGCATTCTTCTTTCTTATTGTCTTACTAAATGTAAATAAAAGGTTACATGTCTAACCTTGGTCCACACCTAATACACAATCGACATCATACCCTCTTTCTTGTGCAATAAAAACCCTGTAGCCAATTCAGCTTACATTTGCACGACCAACAACCTCCAAATTACATACTCTTGGTGATTAGCCATTCATCATCTAAATATTCAATATTAGCCTTTACGGACTTACAACACACCTCTTTACAATATTTACAGAAAGAAAAACCCTAAATACATGGTGCCCAAAAATGGTTACAAATCCATGTAGATCATTGACTAAAAATCCCGCGAATCTCAGGATTCTTTTACAGTCGACTCCAAGTCATATTATCAGTCGACTACCAGTCAGCATTCATTCGGTCTTCATTCAGTCGTCACATGCTTGCATACTAACCTCTTGTTGGTTGACCTCTTCAACTTGTTGTCTATTCCTTTACCATGTCGAACCGCCTCAACCTTCAACTTTGACTTTACCCAGTGGACTAACTTTGACCTTCAACTTGTTGTCGATCTACCTCAACCCTCAACCTATTGTCGATCCACCTCAAATTTGACAGTTAGTCGATCCACCTCGACTAGACTTTCACTACAAAAAATATAACAACCCAAAATTCTCCCACTTTTTTTCTTCTTTGTTGAAACTAGAACATTCCTAAACTTTCATTCACCGACCCAGGGCAGCAATTCCCATTGCCTCTATGCACCAAGAGAACTTCACAGAACTCACAAAATTGGCCA
>JZKD02S2029529.1:0-17724 GCA_000966675.3 Picea glauca | reverse complement strand
GTTAAGCATTTGGGCATTTCATCACTGCAGTATTCTTCAGACCGGAGTATAACTCTGCAGGTGTAAAAAAAAAAGTCTGGAAATATTTGCACCATTATTTGAGACCTATTCCATTGGATTTATCTCTTCTCCCTTATCATATTCATACCTATAATTTTTTAGCAAAATTTTTGACCCCACCCACCCCTTTTTGGTTCCCTCGTCATCATGGCCCATACCCATAGCCAAAACTTGGAATATTGCTTCAATACCTTACAATCTAATTTCACAGAGACCCAACAAGAAGTGAGATAGATCAGTGCCAATATTTCCACCATCAATAAAAACACGCATTCCTCCATCACAGCCTCAATCAAGGAACTCAAAGAAGACCTCAAACAAGACATGACTACCCATCTTGAATCTGTCACTTCGATGATCTACACCACGCTGCATATCCCTACAGATCCCCCTTTATCTGACCCACCTTTGCATACCGAATCATAAACTTCCTCTCATTCCCATAATTTTCAGCCCCGTCACTTTCAGCGTGACCTATACCTTTAGCGGGTGGATGTGACCAAATTTGATGGCTCAGATCCCACTGGTTGGGTAACTCAAATGGAACATTATTTCTCTTTGTACATCATTACAGATGACTTGACTAAACTCTGGTATGGTGCTCTACATCTAGATCAAGAACGTTGGCAATTGTGGCAATGGAGAAAAAAATTTCGTCAAGGGTATGTTGCTTGGACACAATTTGTGGCAGAGATTTATGAACGCTTTGACACTGACACCAACCATTTAGGTCATTTGACAAAGTTCAAACAATCTGGCACAATGGAATACTTTATAACTTTTTTTGAGCAACTAGCTTTTCGTATAGAGGGCATGTCTGATGTTTTTTTTCGAGAATGTTTTATCAGTGGCCTCAAGGATGAGATTTGTTCCCATGTCCTCATGGCTCAAACTCAGATTTGGATAGAGGCTACTAAATGAGTTAAGGAAGCACAACATGTTGTCTCTTCTCAAAACCGGAAACCATCCTTTATTCCTCGCACTAAACCAATAAATCCCACTCCTCCTTATAGTCCACTAAAGATCCAAAAATTGACCAGGGTTGAAATGGTTGAATGACAACTCAAAAGCATTTGTTATAATTGTGATGAAAAATATTTTCTAGGACACAAGTGTAAGGAAAAAAATATTTTGATGTTTCGGAAGAGGATGTTGAAGCTCACCTTGTGTATGAGTCACCTGAACCCACCGACATTTCCCCTCCCTCAGACCCTCTCGAAGTAGAACTGATCATTTCCCTAAATGCTCTCACTGGATTCTCTACCCCAAACCCTCAAACTAATTGGATACATCAATCATAGGAAGGTCATCATTCTTCTTGATAGTGGAAGCACCCATAATTTTATTCATCGTTGCATTTCCCAAGAAACTAATTGTTATATCCGTGCAGTCAATAATTTCCAAATCATGATTGCCAATGGAGGGTTCATGAAATGTCGAGGGCGTTGTGAAAATGTGTGTCTCCAAATTAGTGACTACCACCTGAAATCTCATATGTTTTCTATCGACATGGGCAATTGTGACATTATGTTGGGTGCAGACTGGCTTAGGACTTTGGGTCCCATTCTCATGTGTTTTAAGGAATTAACCATGCAATTCAACCAAGAGGGCTAGCAATATAAGTTCCAAGGCATCACCGCCAGTTCCCTTGATATATTTAGTTCCCATCGCATCGAAAAGCTTCTAAAAAAAGGTCATTTTGGCGTTATTTCCCAACCCCATGCCATACAAGCAACTGAGACACCCTCTGTGCCACAGGACCTCCAATCCATCCTCTCTAAACATCAAGTGTTTTTTTCCACTCCTCAAGGACTCCCTCCTTCCTGTGGTGTTCATGATCATTCCATTCCCCTCGTCCCAGGAATCCTTCCTCCCAATATTCGTCCCTATCAACACCCCTTTTCCCAAAAAAATGAAATTGAGAAAATCGTTCAAGAACTTCTTAATGCAGGTGTTATCCACCCTAGTACAAGCCCCTACTCTTCTCCTGGGTTCATGGTCATGAAAAAATAAGGTTCTTGGTGCATGTGTCCTAATTTCCGTGCCCTCAACAAACTCACCATTAAAGACAAATTTCCCATTCCTTTCATTGATGACCTATTGGAATTGAGTGGTGCCCAATTCTTTACTAAACTTGATCTTTGTTTTGGCTACCACCAGATCCATATGAAAGAGGAAGATATTCCTAATATTTCCTTTAGAACTCATGAGGGCCACTATGAGTTTTTGGTCATGCCCTTTGGTTTCTGTAATGCTCCCTCCACTTTCAAAAGTCTCATGAATCATGTCTTCCATCCTTTTCTTCGTCATTTTGTCTTAGTTTTCTTTGATGATATCCTCATATATAGCAAAACATGGACAAACCATCTTTCTCATGTGGATTGATTTCTCCATCTACTCTCTCAGCACCAAATTTTCCTGAAACAATCTAAATGTGCTTTTGGCGCCTCAGAATTCGAATACCTGGGTCATCTTCTTGGCAAGTACAGGGTCAGGGTGGATCCTAAAAATATTGAATCTATGCAAGACTCGCCTCACCCAAAGACTCAAAAGCTTGCATGGATTTTTGGGCTTAACAGGTTATTATCGCAAGTTTGTTAAGAACTATGGAAAGATTGTGGCCCCTCTCACTACACTCCTTAAAAAGAATTGTTTCACCTGGACTCCAGCAGCTGCTCAGGATTTTTAAACCTTGAAGATGGCCATGTGCACCACTCCAATCCTGGAACTTCTTGATTTCACAAAGACCTTTGTCCTGGAATGTGATGCTTCAGGAAAAGGAATTGGCATTTTCCTTATGCAAGAGGGTCGGCCTTTGGCCTTTACCAGCAAACAACTGTCTGAACGAAATTTGGGCAAATCAATCTATGAAAAGGAAATTTTGGCTATTCTACATGTCGTTGATATTTGGAATCCTTATCTATTGTGGAAACGCTTCTAAATTAAGACAGATCATCAAAGCCTCAAGTATTTTCTGGAACAACGCATTTCTTCCCCAGAGCAACAAAAATGGGTGACTAAGCTCTTTGCATATGATTATGAGATCATTTACAAGAAAGGAAAAGACAATGTGGTTGCGGATGCACTTTCCAAAAAATATGAAGATGAAGGGTCCCTTTTTTCTCTCCTTCATTGTACCAGATTGGCTCCAAGACGTTCGCCAGGAATGGCTACACGATCCAAAAATTTTGCATCTGATACAACAATTGCAGTCCAATTGTCCAGTTTCCCCAGGGTACTCTTGGATCCATGATGAGATTTGATACAAAGGTCATTTGTATTTAATTAAACAGTCAAAACATAAATCCACGGTACTTTCTGAGCTTCATGCTACACCCACATTTGGGCACTCGGGGTTTACCAAAACCTATGACAGGGTCAAGCGTTCTTTTTTCTAGGAGGCTATGAAACAAGATGTTCGTAATTTTGTGGTTGAATGTGATGTGTGTCAACGCAACAAGGGAAAAACAATAAAATCTCTTGGCACACTAAAACCACTTTCAATTCCACCTGATATTTGGCGAGATATCGGTATGGATTTTATTGTAGGCTTACCTAAATCGGGAAATAAATAAGTCATCATGGTGGTTTTTTATCGCATTTCCAAGTATGCTCATTTATGTTCTCTTCAACACCCATTTACAACATCTAATGTGGCTCAAATTTTCATGGATTAGGTCTTCAAGCTTCATGGTGTGCCACGTTCTATTGTTTTTTATCCCGATCCAACTTTCACCAGCAATTTTTGGCAAGAAATATTCAAGCCACAAGGCACCTAATTGCATCTCAGTACAGCTTATCATCCCCAGACTAATGGTCAAACTGAAGTTGTCAACAAGTGTTTAGAAACATATTTGAGGTGTTTTGCATCAGAAAAACAAAATTAGTGGGCTCAATGGTTTCCACTAGTTGAATGGTGGTACAACACTTCATACCATACAACTACCCGCATGACTCCTTTTGAAGCAGTATATGGAAAAAATCCACCTTCAGTTCTGTCATATGTACCAGGTGTCTCGAAGGTCCAGGCGGTGGATCAAACGCTTACAGTTCGAGAGGCTATTCTCCATACCCTCAAAGAGAATTTGGTCATGGCCCAGAATCACATGAAGTAACAAGCAGATCAAGGTCACTCTAAACGTCAATTTGGAGAATGGGATCATGTGTTTTTTCGGCTGCAATCTTACAAGCAAAATTCCCTCAAGGCTAACCATTGTTAGAAACTGGCGCCCAAATTTTATGGTCCTTATATCATTCTCAAGCGTGTGGGACAGGTGGTCTATTAGTTAGCTTTTCTCGGTCATTCTAAGCTACATCATGTTTTTCATGTTTCCTTCTTAAAGAAGGTGATTGGAACTAAGTGCCAAACTCAAACCAACCTTCTCGAGTTGGACAAAGAAGGCTCCATTTGGCTACAGCGAGAAGCAGTTTTGGACTAGCGTCAGCGTCGCCTACATCATTGAAGCATCAAGGAAGTGTTAGACCAGTGGAAAGATACAACCCCAGCAGATGCCACTTGGGAACCAGCTACCATTCTACAACAATTTCCACATCTCAAGCCTTGAGGACAAGGTTTTTTTTAAGGGGGAGGACATGTTAGGGACCTAACCCCTCACGTAGGTACAATAATAGATTCTAATGTAATAAAGGTCAATATTAATAAGGCCTAGAAATAAGGAAGAATAAGTCAAATGTAAGAAGACCTAATAGAAGCTTTCGCTTCTAGAAGGATATTCCTCTAGATGGTTCTTTTGATAGACATATTTAGTATAAATAGGAGTCGAGGGTATGAGAACTGTTGTCTTGGATATTATTGTAATAGATATTTTCTCGACTGGAGGTTACCCCCTCGAAGAGGCAAGTGAACATTTCTCTCAGTAATCAAAGTGCTCTTTCTGGTGTTATTCTGTTATCATTTCAGTATTATTATGGAGTTGTTCTGGTTATATTGTTGTTCATCTGCCATTTCTAGCATTTTAGTTTTGTTCTACATACTTTTTATATCAGGAATATTACAACAAGTTAACACACGGTAATGGTTAAATTATACACAGTGATTGTTTAATTGATCACAGTAATTATTTCGTTAGTGTTGGATCATTTGCATTAAATACAGAATTTTTTTATGGATTACTTAATGTATTTTTCAAATAGTATCCGCTCTTTTCCCCTACCACTTTTTCACTTTTTCGCTAATTACAATCCTCTCGCATAACCCATATCCATTATCCACTCCTTGTTCCTAAAATTTAATTACAGTTAAGAAGAACTTTCTATTGTAATAGTTTAAGTTCGCAAGGATGGATTACAGTGATATGTTCTTTGGTTTACGTTACAGTTGATTGTTTGTTGTCTATGAGCAGTAATAATGATATTTTCCCCCTCATTTTAACATTTTTCGCTCAATACAACCCCTTGCATATTCCAGAACCTTTGTTCACCCCCTGCTCATTGACAATGATTAGACAATTTGTATGGATTGGATTGCATGAGTTTGATATGTTGTTGAGCCAAAATTTATTTCATATTTTAAAATGAGTTGTCATGTATGGTTGTTAAAGAGACTATTTTCTAATCAGTTATGCATACAAGAATGAGATTTTTCATTCGAGGTAGCCATGGAAGAGGTAATGGAGGAAGAGGTAATTGGAACACGGGCCCTAGAAGGCCAAGATTCTCCATTCACTTTGATGTTGACTCACAAGAGTTAGGAAAGTTATTTCAGGCTGGGTTTTTAAATTGGATTGGGAAAGAATTGGTCAAACCTAGGCCTAAAAGGCCTCTCTTCCAAGCCCCACGGGTCCCTGGTATCCCTGTGCCCCCTCATGTCTCATTGCATCCTGAAGTTCCCAAAAATGGTGGATGGCAAGAGATTTTCCACCCGGCAGTCTCCCAACATCGTGGCTGGCCCAACTTTTCTTTACCTGCTCCCCCGCCTATCAATACAATTGTCCAACATGCCCCTGTCCACTCACTAGTTCATTCTTCCCATGTGAGTAAAAGGTTGAAAACCGAGGCCCACCATGCCCCTGAAAAGGGAAAATCCATTGCTGCCCCTTCCTCACCCTCCAATGGCTCTAATAAATCTGTGTCCTCCCGCATGCATTTGAGGGATGATTTCTCTCATGTGATAAGTGATATTAGGCCTAAAGGATCAGCGCAACCTAAGTCAAATTCAGAAAGATCAAAAGGAGACAGCAGCAACAAAGGAAGGATTGCATCTCAGAGTGGAAAATATGGATTTTAAGTTTTTTTTAATTTATAAATTGATGATAACAATTGACTTCTGGAATTTTGGACAGCATATAATTTTTTGGATATATGAGTAACATATTTTGGAAATAATTTCAATTATTATTGAGATAAATTGTCAAATATGAATGTGATGATGGGAGTCACAAGGTGGGATGTTTTGTTTAATTAACTAGTTGTGTTATGATTGTTAAATGCTAAAGGGAGTCACAAGGGGTCCCACCTATTAGTTATTATTTATTTTAAAAAAAACCCTTATTATCATTATTACTTTTCCCCCTTAACTAAAAATGTTGGTTGAGTTTTTGTTAACTTAACTAATGAAGTAGTTCAACTACTTCAACCAATTCCAATTTGCTTAAAGGAAAAAGAAAAGGGAGGAACAAGGGGAGAATAGAAGGAGAAGCATACTAAG
Source organism: Picea glauca (assembly GCA_000966675.3). Taxonomy (NCBI): domain Eukaryota; kingdom Viridiplantae; phylum Streptophyta; class Pinopsida; order Pinales; family Pinaceae; genus Picea; species Picea glauca. The sequence goes on along the minus strand of JZKD02S2029529.1, from coordinate 10,997 downwards.
GTTTGCTCTTTGAGTTTTTGTTGAGATAATTTAGTTTTCATTCATTCCTTAATTCATTATAAGCCTAATTTTTGTTTATGATAGCARGTTCCTATTGTAGAYAGCAAGATTCRGGGYTGAATTACATCATTCAGACACTTGTTTTTCAGAGGTGTTGATCTATCTTTCATAGTCTGTGTAGACTTGTCTGTTTGTGAATTAGTTTTCATGACTGACAAAGGTTGTTGTGCAGAGTCTAGTGRGCAACAATCTGTGGCAAGTTGATCCAGATTTTCAAGTTCAGTTTTTTTTATTTTCTGTCAGAAGTCCTTTTGTATGTTTCATCGAGAACATCTAATTTTGACTTTGGTCCAAAACTTCCTCTGGAAATTTTGTAAAGAGAACGATTATTTGGTGAATTGGAATGAAATAAAGGATTGCATTATGTCTCATATGTGTTGATTATTGACTTAGTTTCTTTACTTATGTCTCTATATTTATTTCAGCATCTGATATGTTCATAAAATTACATAAAAAATGATTTTTTCAGCAAGATTTTAATTATAAAAAAAACAGCCTAAGCACTTGTAAACAATACTTGTGAATTAGGGTATTAGTTTTGATGGCTATAAACATAGGGTGATATTCCCATCTATATTTCTTTATCCAAGCAGGATCTGAAAATGTTTGAGTAAGATCACTTCATATCTTTTCCTCAACATTTATTTGGCGACCATACTGGGGAGATATTCAATATATGTCTGGTTAATTTTTATGCTTGATTAGCATCGAATACATCTATTTTTATAATATTGATTCTTTGATTGTTTTATTTCTTAATGATTGTGCCTATTGCAAGGCATCCCAATATTGAGCCCGGTCTTCAAGATCAGACTAGCATTGCTTTGAATTTGTTCAACACCATTTTAGACACTGACAATACTCGTGTTGAGCTTAATCATTCATGGGAAGCAATTGAACAAGATATTAGTGCCCAAGAATGTTGGGAAGCTAGACGTAGATAGCCTAGAAATCAGTAGTAACTTATGTGTTCCTTATGTTTTGGCCTTACTTTCATGTCCTTAGACTCTCGTGTTTCTAGAAGAAGAAGAGGCTTATCACTTGAAATTAATCCTATTGATGAAATAGGAAGAAGGAACGTTGTTTTATCGACCAAACAAAGTAATCTAAGGAGAAATTTGTGTCCAATTCATCCAGTTTGTCTTTCTCTCCCTTACCTATCATCCATAAGATGGCATCTAGTGGTGGCTCTGGTGGGAATAGAAGTGCTTCCTCCTCTCAGTCTCCAGCTTCGTCGGTGATTGGTAGCTTATATAGCCACCATATCCCTGTCCAATCTACCATAAATCCCACCAAAAACATTAAAAAGTATGGGATTTTTCAGTTTGAAGAAGACGCCACAACCACATCGTGGCATGTGTCCTTTGCTCTTAACCTAGCACCTGCTACTCGGCCACTTCCTAAGTTCAAAGAGAATCTCCCTAGGTTTTCGGGGAATAAAATTGTCAATACAAATGAACACCTGGTGGCATTTTCTAATTCTTGTCACAATATAGGAGCCAATGACAACGATACTTGCATGCGCTTATTCGTCAATTCCTTGGAAAGAAAGGGCCGATTTCTTTGACCTTCCTCCTAAGATTCTATCTACCTGGGAGGAGTTAGTCTATTGGTTCATATCCACCTATGGAAAATCTAAAATCCCATCTGAACAGTTACGGGAGTACAATAACATTGTCTATAAGGATGGTGAGGCCATCAAGTCTTTCAACATGTGTTTCACTAAGCTATATAATCAAATCCCTGAGCTCATTCGGCCTCAGAACCAAGCCACTTTCATGCATTACTACAATGCATTACCTTCCTCCTATCATCATAGGCTTGAGGAAAAAGTCATTGATAACCTCAGATCCACTCTGCATACATTTTTAGAGTATGAAGAACAGCTCGAAAGAATGGGTCTTCCCCAGGGAGAATCAGTTAAACATACAAACATGTTCACCCTCTTACAACTAGTATAAGATATGAATAATCGTATGATAGCATATGAGCGAAAGAGAAATGTCTCACCTCTAACCCATGGAGCTTCATCCTCTTCTGCACCCCCCTTTAGAAACCCAATTGAAAATAATTTTCATCGCAAGGTTATCTTGCCTCGAAGTTGGTGTAACTTTTGCGAGGAACATCATGAGGAAGCCACATGTGAGGTAAGGAAGAGTTCCAGAAATAAGATCTTTGGTAAAAGACCAGAAACTACCATTTTTGTCCTAGATTTTGCAGAGTCGGAGGATGTCATGATCATCAATACTAGGAACAAATCCTATGCTCCCAAAGGAAAATATGATCCTCCCGACAATTCTTCTATCCCAAGCTCATCATCACAGGCTACTACAGTTCAGGTTCCTAAGGTTCCTAACAGTCAAGGAACAATTTCCCCTCTCCCCTCTTCCAAATACAATATTCTAAATCAGTTGGACAACATCAAAGTAGATGCCACCCTCCTGGACATGGTTGTCGTCCCTGAACAACATAGGCATCTAAGACAATTCATGGAAGGAAAGGATTCTATTGTAGCCAACCTCTCTGAAGAGGTGAATGAAGAGGATTCATCTGTAAATAAAGTAGGTGTACATAAATTTAGATACCCTGTAAAAAATCCCCCTTTTATATTTCTGTAAATATTATGGATAAGATTTCCCATTGTTTCCTCATTGATGGTGATTCGGGCCCAAGTGTGATGTAGAATATTATTATGGAAGAGCTAGGCTTGTCTTGTACAAATGAAAACACCAGAAGCATGCTCTCCTATAATAGTCTACAAAAAACAACCATAGGTGAGATTAAAGATGTGAACTTAGTTTTGTGCGCGCACCCTGAAATAAGGACAACCCTTAGAATTAAAGTAATCGACATGCCAGTAAGAAATTACTCAATCATCTTGGGAAGAGATTGGCAAGCTTTGACGGGTGGATACCTCTCACTCGACGGGAAACATTTATCCACTCCTCAGAATGGTAAGAACATTATAGTCCTTAGAGAGGGGAGGATTTCACCTTACATAGAGTGTGTCCCACAACCTAATGTAAACTATATTGAAGAGGAACTAGGCGTGTATTCCATCTTTGTTGAGGAGGATAACATTCCATTGGAACACATTGATCTGGATGATGGTATGTGGCACATGCACTTCGATGTTTCATGCTCTAGTGAAGGTAACGGAGCTGGCATAATCTGATACTCTCTTGTTGGGAAGATTCACAATTTTTCTTACAGGTTGGAGTTTGTTTGCACAAACAATGTCACTGAATTCGAAGCCTTATTATTAGGCATTCAAAACGCTTATAATCTTGGTTGTGGTCACCTTTCATTTTTTTGGGATTCAAAGCTTGTTGTGAACCTTGTACGTAAGATTTACTCTCCTAGCAACAACTTGATGAAACGATATACCCAATTTGTTTAGGAACTTATCTCGAACCTATTATCTTTCAACATCACTCATGTTAAGAGGGAATTGAACTCAATGGTTGATCGGTTAGTTGTTTTTGCAGCCTCTCCTAATCGGAAAATTCTACCACATAGATCTGATTGTACTTTTCAATATCTATATCGTCCACATATTCCTGACAATATATAATCTTGGCAGGTCTTCCCTAGAGATGAGAGCATATTTTATTTCATTCAAAATGAACCCTATAAGCCCGAGGAAATCATATCCATAGAATATAACAAGATTCCTAAAGGCTCGACACCTCTAGAGAGTTTTTTTTCATCGAGTGATGTAGACAATAAAGAGAAACCAAAGAAAGAGGAGTCGAAAAGGAATGTGGGTGAAACCATATCCTTGAACATTGGGACACTCGAGTCCCCAAAGAATGTTAAAATAGGTTCCCAATGTTTTGATGAAGAGAAAATGAAGTTTGCCAAGCCACTTGGAAAATTTCAAGATGTTTTTGTTTGGTCTTACGAGGATCTTCGTGGGTTTGATCCTGCTCTTATACAGCATTCCATTCCCATCAAGGAAGTCATAAAAGCAGGTAGGAAAAAACAAAGACTTGTCAACCCTGCATTGGAAGCAATTATTCGAAGGGAGTTGGAAAATCTCTTAAAAGATAGAATCACCTTTCCAGTCAAGTACCCTGAATGGGTTTCCAAATTGGTTCATGTTCTGAAGGTTACTGATCATATTATCTTCTGCATTAATTATCACATATTCAATCAGGCTATTGTGAAAAATCCTTTCCCTCCCCCTAATATGGAAATGATTCTACAACAAGTTGTGAGCTCACATAGGAGGCCCTCACTTGACAGTTTTTTTGGTTACAATCAAATCAAGGTAAATAGGGAAGATGCATACAAATCCACCTTTATTACTAATTGGGGTACTTTGACCTACGAACGTATGTCTTCTGGCTTATTTGTTACAAGCACCACTTTTAAAGGATCTATGCAAATAACCTTCAACAATTTGTTTGGTAAGATTACTCATGTTTACCTTGATGATATAATCATATAATCTAAAGGACTATCAGTTGTCTCAAAGTTTCAAAAAATATGGTTGGGTCCTTTCAAAATCGCTTTTGTTCTGGGTACTAATTCTTACATTCTAAAATATTTACAAGAGCGATTTTCTTCCTACAGCACTAACGGTTCTCACTTGAAACATTACGTGGAACCAACTTGAAAATCTTTAACGTTGTTTGGATTTTTTTGTATATTAGTAGTCTAGCTCTGCTTTCATTATTTTCACTATTTTTCATTTCTACTTTACAGTAGTTTGATTTTTGCTTTCTATTTTTAACAATTTCCTGTTGCTTTTACATTTCTGTCACTTTATTTTTGTTGTTTTAAAATTTTGCAATTTTAATTATGTCGTGAATTTTATTGTTTTTTCGTCTTTTAGTTGATTTTGGTCAAGAATAAGATGTTGGATCAATTCTACCAATGTGACACTCCTGCAAGATATTGTTAGTCAAAAAAAATAAAGCTTACACAGTTGTTATGATGTTCCCCCTGAAAGCACTTGAATTTGTTATCTCCTTTCATTCTTGTCTAATAAAGAAATTGGTTATCTCTCGCTTTTGCTTTCCATTTCTTCATCCATTTGAGAATTTTAAAGATCAAGTCCATAAGTTTTCTCCTTGAAGTAAAGAGAACATTATGGTTGAATGATTATGCATACAGGGATAAACCCCCTCATACTTAACATTTTTCATGAGCTATTCCCAAATTCCAGATCATTTTTCCATTAAAACCGCTTATTTCCCCCTGTTGCATAATATTCCCCGTTATATCCTCTTGATATGTTGTTATTGGTCTACGAAACCATTTGTTATGAGTTCTAAATTTGTTGAAAACAAATTTCCCTGTGGATTCGCTAGTTTGTTGACGATAAAAATCGCAACGGGGATTTTGCCCGCAAAGTATTGCTAAAAGCATATTATTATAAGGTAATGATATATATAATACTCGTAGGTGGGAATCCATTGTAGATTGGAGGATCATATGAGGTTCTTCTTGGATATGAGGTTAGACGTAAAGCATGACATTGTGATTCCTCGCTTCTGACCTAGTTGTTAGACGTAAAGCGAGATGATGATATTACTTGCTTCTAACCTAGTTGTTAGACGTAAAGCAAGATGTNTTTTTTTATTTTCTGTCAGAAGTCCTTTTGTATGTTTCATCGAGAACATCTAATTTTGACTTTGGTCCAAAACTTCCTCTGGAAATTTTGTAAAGAGAACGATTATTTGGTGAATTGGAATGAAATAAAGGATTGCATTATGTCTCATATGTGTTGATTATTGACTTAGTTTCTTTACTTATGTCTCTATATTTATTTCAGCATCTGATATGTTCATAAAATTACATAAAAAATGATTTTTTCAGCAAGATTTTAATTATAAAAAAAACAGCCTAAGCACTTGTAAACAATACTTGTGAATTAGGGTATTAGTTTTGATGGCTATAAACATAGGGTGATATTCCCATCTATATTTCTTTATCCAAGCAGGATCTGAAAATGTTTGAGTAAGATCACTTCATATCTTTTCCTCAACATTTATTTGGCGACCATACTGGGGAGATATTCAATATATGTCTGGTTAATTTTTATGCTTGATTAGCATCGAATACATCTATTTTTATAATATTGATTCTTTGATTGTTTTATTTCTTAATGATTGTGCCTATTGCAAGGCATCCCAATATTGAGCCCGGTCTTCAAGATCAGACTAGCATTGCTTTGAATTTGTTCAACACCATTTTAGACACTGACAATACTCGTGTTGAGCTTAATCATTCATGGGAAGCAATTGAACAAGATATTAGTGCCCAAGAATGTTGGGAAGCTAGACGTAGATAGCCTAGAAATCAGTAGTAACTTATGTGTTCCTTATGTTTTGGCCTTACTTTCATGTCCTTAGACTCTCGTGTTTCTAGAAGAAGAAGAGGCTTATCACTTGAAATTAATCCTATTGATGAAATAGGAAGAAGGAACGTTGTTTTATCGACCAAACAAAGTAATCTAAGGAGAAATTTGTGTCCAATTCATCCAGTTTGTCTTTCTCTCCCTTACCTATCATCCATAAGATGGCATCTAGTGGTGGCTCTGGTGGGAATAGAAGTGCTTCCTCCTCTCAGTCTCCAGCTTCGTCGGTGATTGGTAGCTTATATAGCCACCATATCCCTGTCCAATCTACCATAAATCCCACCAAAAACATTAAAAAGTATGGGATTTTTCAGTTTGAAGAAGACGCCACAACCACATCGTGGCATGTGTCCTTTGCTCTTAACCTAGCACCTGCTACTCGGCCACTTCCTAAGTTCAAAGAGAATCTCCCTAGGTTTTCGGGGAATAAAATTGTCAATACAAATGAACACCTGGTGGCATTTTCTAATTCTTGTCACAATATAGGAGCCAATGACAACGATACTTGCATGCGCTTATTCGTCAATTCCTTGGAAAGAAAGGGCCGATTTCTTTGACCTTCCTCCTAAGATTCTATCTACCTGGGAGGAGTTAGTCTATTGGTTCATATCCACCTATGGAAAATCTAAAATCCCATCTGAACAGTTACGGGAGTACAATAACATTGTCTATAAGGATGGTGAGGCCATCAAGTCTTTCAACATGTGTTTCACTAAGCTATATAATCAAATCCCTGAGCTCATTCGGCCTCAGAACCAAGCCACTTTCATGCATTACTACAATGCATTACCTTCCTCCTATCATCATAGGCTTGAGGAAAAAGTCATTGATAACCTCAGATCCACTCTGCATACATTTTTAGAGTATGAAGAACAGCTCGAAAGAATGGGTCTTCCCCAGGGAGAATCAGTTAAACATACAAACATGTTCACCCTCTTACAACTAGTATAAGATATGAATAATCGTATGATAGCATATGAGCGAAAGAGAAATGTCTCACCTCTAACCCATGGAGCTTCATCCTCTTCTGCACCCCCCTTTAGAAACCCAATTGAAAATAATTTTCATCGCAAGGTTATCTTGCCTCGAAGTTGGTGTAACTTTTGCGAGGAACATCATGAGGAAGCCACATGTGAGGTAAGGAAGAGTTCCAGAAATAAGATCTTTGGTAAAAGACCAGAAACTACCATTTTTGTCCTAGATTTTGCAGAGTCGGAGGATGTCATGATCATCAATACTAGGAACAAATCCTATGCTCCCAAAGGAAAATATGATCCTCCCGACAATTCTTCTATCCCAAGCTCATCATCACAGGCTACTACAGTTCAGGTTCCTAAGGTTCCTAACAGTCAAGGAACAATTTCCCCTCTCCCCTCTTCCAAATACAATATTCTAAATCAGTTGGACAACATCAAAGTAGATGCCACCCTCCTGGACATGGTTGTCGTCCCTGAACAACATAGGCATCTAAGACAATTCATGGAAGGAAAGGATTCTATTGTAGCCAACCTCTCTGAAGAGGTGAATGAAGAGGATTCATCTGTAAATAAAGTAGGTGTACATAAATTTAGATACCCTGTAAAAAATCCCCCTTTTATATTTCTGTAAATATTATGGATAAGATTTCCCATTGTTTCCTCATTGATGGTGATTCGGGCCCAAGTGTGATGTAGAATATTATTATGGAAGAGCTAGGCTTGTCTTGTACAAATGAAAACACCAGAAGCATGCTCTCCTATAATAGTCTACAAAAAACAACCATAGGTGAGATTAAAGATGTGAACTTAGTTTTGTGCGCGCACCCTGAAATAAGGACAACCCTTAGAATTAAAGTAATCGACATGCCAGTAAGAAATTACTCAATCATCTTGGGAAGAGATTGGCAAGCTTTGACGGGTGGATACCTCTCACTCGACGGGAAACATTTATCCACTCCTCAGAATGGTAAGAACATTATAGTCCTTAGAGAGGGGAGGATTTCACCTTACATAGAGTGTGTCCCACAACCTAATGTAAACTATATTGAAGAGGAACTAGGCGTGTATTCCATCTTTGTTGAGGAGGATAACATTCCATTGGAACACATTGATCTGGATGATGGTATGTGGCACATGCACTTCGATGTTTCATGCTCTAGTGAAGGTAACGGAGCTGGCATAATCTGATACTCTCTTGTTGGGAAGATTCACAATTTTTCTTACAGGTTGGAGTTTGTTTGCACAAACAATGTCACTGAATTCGAAGCCTTATTATTAGGCATTCAAAACGCTTATAATCTTGGTTGTGGTCACCTTTCATTTTTTTGGGATTCAAAGCTTGTTGTGAACCTTGTACGTAAGATTTACTCTCCTAGCAACAACTTGATGAAACGATATACCCAATTTGTTTAGGAACTTATCTCGAACCTATTATCTTTCAACATCACTCATGTTAAGAGGGAATTGAACTCAATGGTTGATCGGTTAGTTGTTTTTGCAGCCTCTCCTAATCGGAAAATTCTACCACATAGATCTGATTGTACTTTTCAATATCTATATCGTCCACATATTCCTGACAATATATAATCTTGGCAGGTCTTCCCTAGAGATGAGAGCATATTTTATTTCATTCAAAATGAACCCTATAAGCCCGAGGAAATCATATCCATAGAATATAACAAGATTCCTAAAGGCTCGACACCTCTAGAGAGTTTTTTTTCATCGAGTGATGTAGACAATAAAGAGAAACCAAAGAAAGAGGAGTCGAAAAGGAATGTGGGTGAAACCATATCCTTGAACATTGGGACACTCGAGTCCCCAAAGAATGTTAAAATAGGTTCCCAATGTTTTGATGAAGAGAAAATGAAGTTTGCCAAGCCACTTGGAAAATTTCAAGATGTTTTTGTTTGGTCTTACGAGGATCTTCGTGGGTTTGATCCTGCTCTTATACAGCATTCCATTCCCATCAAGGAAGTCATAAAAGCAGGTAGGAAAAAACAAAGACTTGTCAACCCTGCATTGGAAGCAATTATTCGAAGGGAGTTGGAAAATCTCTTAAAAGATAGAATCACCTTTCCAGTCAAGTACCCTGAATGGGTTTCCAAATTGGTTCATGTTCTGAAGGTTACTGATCATATTATCTTCTGCATTAATTATCACATATTCAATCAGGCTATTGTGAAAAATCCTTTCCCTCCCCCTAATATGGAAATGATTCTACAACAAGTTGTGAGCTCACATAGGAGGCCCTCACTTGACAGTTTTTTTGGTTACAATCAAATCAAGGTAAATAGGGAAGATGCATACAAATCCACCTTTATTACTAATTGGGGTACTTTGACCTACGAACGTATGTCTTCTGGCTTATTTGTTACAAGCACCACTTTTAAAGGATCTATGCAAATAACCTTCAACAATTTGTTTGGTAAGATTACTCATGTTTACCTTGATGATATAATCATATACTCTAAAGGACTATCAGTTGTCTCAAAGTTTCAAAAAATATGGTTGGGTCCTTTCAAAATCGCTTTTGTTCTGGGTACTAATTCTTACATTCTAAAATATTTACAAGAGCGATTTTTTTCCTATAGCGCTAACGGTTCTCACTTGAAACATTACGTGGAACCAACTTGAAAATCTTTAACGTTGTTTGGATTTTTTTGTATATTAGTAGTCTAGCTCTGCTTTCATTTTTTTCACTATTTTTCATTTTTGCTTTACAGTAGTTTGATTTTTGCTTTCTATTTTTAACAATTTCCTGTTGCTTTTACATTTCTGTCACTTTATTTTTGTTGTTTTAAAATTTTGCAATTTCAATTATGTCGTGAATTTTATTGTTTTTTCGTCTTTTAGTTGATTTTGGTCAAGAATAAGATGTTGGATCAATTCTAACAATGTGACACTCCTGCAAGATATTGTTAGTCAAAAAAAATAAAGCTTACACAGTTGTTATGATGTTCCCCCTGAAAGCACTTGAATTTGTTATCTCCTTTCATTCTTGTCTTATAAAGAAATTGGTTATCTCTCACTTTTGCTTTCCATTTCTTCATCCATTTGAGAATTTTAAAGATCAAGTCCATAAGTTTTCTCCTTGAAGTAAAGAGAACATTATGGTTGAATGATTATGCATACAGGGATAAACCCCCTCATACTTAACATTTTTCATGAGCTATTCCCAAATTCCAGATCATTTTTCCATTAAAACCGCTTATTTCCCCCTGTTGCATAATATTCCCCGTTATATCCTCTTGATATGTTGTTATTGGTCTACGAAACCATTTGTTATGAGTTCTAAATTTGTTGAAAACAAATTTCCCTGTGGATTCGCTAGTTTGTTGACGATAAAAATCGCAACGGGGATTTTGCCCGCAAAGTATTGCTAAAAGCATATTATTATAAGGTAATGATATATATAATACTCGTAGGTGGGAATCCATTGTAGATTGGAGGATCATATGAGGTTCTTCTTGGATATGAGGTTAGACGTAAAGCATGACATTGTGATTCCTCGCTTCTGACCTAGTTGTTAGACGTAAAGCGAGATGATGATATTACTTGCTTCTAACCTAGTTGTTAGACGTAAAGCAAGATGT